>JACEOJ010000090.1:181408-266997 GCA_013761285.1 Campoletis sonorensis
AGAGAGAGAGAGAGAGAGAGAGAGAGAGAGAGAGAGAGAGAGAGAGAAAGAGAGAAAAATTTCGTAACGTTACAGATGAAAATGAGAAAGTATTTCAACACATTTTACATACAGAATTTTCTATGATATTGTATCCTTCGAGAAAAATGTTTCTTTTTTCCATATTATCATTTTTTTTTCGACAAATCACCCGGTGAAAGTTAATTCAAGCTTTCAGTTCCGTGTGACGGATTTAATATCAGGTTTACAAAAAATCTAGGCTCTTCATCGAATATCAATGTTGCGAAATAAAAATTATAATTTTGATGCATTTTCGACCTATGTAAACTTTAGTAGAAATCATTTCCAAACTATCATTGTTATACCGAAATCATTGAACCATTTTTACAATCATTTTGCGTGAATTTAATCAGCTGTTCATTTTTTGTTCGCGGGCTTACGGTATCGACTATTTCAACTCGATTCGAATTTCAATTCAGAATATTCGATATTTAAGTTCAAAATTTTGAAAATTAAAAAAGATATTTTGTTGTCCGTTCATACGTGCGAATTTTTGAACAATGCGTTTGTGTTCGATTAAAACACGTGCGTCTTGGAATTGCCTGAAGTAAACGTTTTTCTGCTTCAATGAATGTTGTCGAGAATCTGGACGATTAGAAAGTATTTCCAAGAATATCCAAAAAAGGCCGAAAGCCTGTGTCCAGTGTTCGAGTCCCGTGTCAAACATGGACTGCTGGCTCTTGGCTCTGCAACTGGAATTGCGATTTACTCCAACTCCTTCCCAATACTAGTCGCTGCGTGCTATATACACGTTTCAACGAAAGGTTTACTGTGGTTTCTCGCATCGTGCTTCACCCGCCCTCTTCCTTTCGCTCTTGGTTTCTTCTTACCGGAACATCTTGTACATCCTTGGTGGCATTGTAGATACGACGACGGAGTGTTTCTAATTACCAGCATGCCAAGACGTTCGTCTCAACTCTCATCCTCCATCGCCCTCTCTCTCTCGTAGACGAATCAAATTATACGATGGAATAGTTAACGCCGGATACGTGGCGGCAACAGGCGGAACAACCATCTTCAGTATAATCGTTGTCGTTATTACACACAAATATTGAATCTACGATGTCACCCTGAGAAAAAAATGTCGAACAATATTTATTTTGTTGGTCGAAAAAAATGGTCGATTCAGCTTTTTGTTGATTTTGAATCAAACGATGTAGATTCGCGATTCAACAAAAAAAATAGTTGTATTGACGATTTTTTCGTCCAACGAAATGAATTTTGTTCGTTCACCAATTTTTTTTTCCTTGGCGCACCGTTTTTTCTCTCGTTCTATCTTGAATTTCCAAGCACAAGGAGCTTCTTTTTTTCATTGTCTTTTTCTTAATTTTTTTTTCTTTTTTCTTTCGTCGAAACTTTAGAACAGCATCCGTGATGGTACAAATAAAATGTCGAAATTAAACAACAGTCCGTTCGAATCGTTTACACTTTTGTAATTCACTCAATTATATGAAAGTTTACTTCTCTGATCATTCATACTTTACTTTATCTCGTCTGGTTGAATTGCACCATTTTCCGAAGGGGGAATAAAGATGAGTATCATACTGTCGTCCGAACAAAGTAAAAATAATTCAACTAGGCGATGCTTTGTAATCTCGTAAGGACAAATTTATGCGAAATAAATGAAGGCAAGTAGATAGCATTTTCCGTGTCGTTGCTCGCATAAAAGAGGAACAAGAAGAAGCGAAGTGAAAAAAAAGAAGAGTTTACTACGTTTTGTATATCTGTGTACACAGATGCGAATTATCGTGACTGCGCATTAACGCCTCAAGGCACACAGTGAGACGAGGCTGCGAGATGTTTTTACTTTGCAGCATCTCCAGTAGTACCCATGAAAAGCCTCTATGCTTCGCTTTTTTATTCTGTTTTGTGTCCTCTTTTTATTCTCTTACTTCTACTTCTTCCTCTTTTTTTTTGGTCTCTCTTCTATGGCAAGACTTTCTTCATGGAAAATCGTAAATTACGATCGGCGATAAAAATAAGGTAACTCAACGAGAGTCCCAAGGACTTTTCCTAGGAGTTTTATATCTGCTCTTTTCTCATCGACTCACACGAACTCAAAGAAAATAGAACGATTTTCGCGTCAATGTGTGTGGAATCGACGTAAAATCAACCTGGTCGTTACCTTCAATTTTTCTCCCATTTCGTATATATTGTGTGACAAGGAATAACACTTTACCCTGATTTTCAGATTTTTTCTGCCATATTGGAAACAATGATAATGGGTTGAGACAAACAAAGAACGTGGACGCAGTCGCAGGCACAGTCAATTTCTACGAAGCACGCATTTCCAAAAAACAATTTATTTCTAACAGACATAGTCAAAACGATTTGCCCCATTGTCACAACGTTTCGTAGAATCGTTAGTTAATATCCAAAGCGTGCGTCCGTTGCCTCGATAAATTTATGCACGTGGGCATTTCGAGATCGTACAAAAGGGTCTGAAAAATGTATCTCGTAGATAGTCAAACAAAAGCCAAAAACGCCCACGCGCCACATGTGCACGGGCGTTTTCCACGAGTCTATGACCAGGGAACATACGAAAGGCCAAGTCGTGACTTCACGCCTCGATGGTTCTCAGAGTGTGGCTCCGAACTCACGAAATCCTAACATTTTAAGGCTTCTTTTTTTAGTGGCCAACATTCGATTGTTTATTCCCAGGAGCACGCATATTTCCGGCATGCTTACGCGAGAATTAATGGACACTTATCCAGCGGGTAATCTAAAACATGGTAGATCGTGGGTGGCAGAGAAAGAGCGAGATAGAAAGAGAAAGGAAAATGTAGAAACGCTATGTTTTTCTCATTCCAACGTTATATAGGAAAAGCCTACTGGATAATTTCCAACGTTAGCCCGAGACCGCGAAAAAGTAATCAGAGAACAGCACGTGGACAAACTCTCGGAAACGTTGGTTTTTTTTTCTTCATTTTTTAGCCGCAATCATATTAATATCACTACAGGAAAATGTCGTGTGTTCGATCGGAAAGCGGACAAAAAGATAACGAGGAAAAGAGGGATCGAAAAAGATATATGGAAGAACCAGGCGATGAAGCAGCATGTAAAAATATCGACAATTCACTACCTGATAAGGACGACCTACTGAATTTAAATGGATGTTCTCTCGAACGAAATTTATTGATACAGGAATATGACAAACGAGTTTTTTTTTTTTTTTTTACTGGAAATATTTGCATTCCCTACATTTTTATTGATTCTCTATTTTATTGAGATTGTTGCATTGGTAAAAAAAACTCTCTCACGATTTTTCAAATACCGCTCGGCGTTTAATTATGATTCGTTTTGTTTAACCCTTTGATCACACACTGGCAAAACTTCACGATTCATTTTGGATTTTTCTGGATTTGGTTCAAACACAATTTTAGATTTCCTTTCTTAAGATGACCAATCATTCGGTTTAATTTTGTAATCCAAACAAGGTTACATTATCACGTCAATTTTCTTAACTACTGGTAATTTGTGATATACTCGGTTAATTTAATGTCACAATGACGTAAAATAGAACTACATTATGAACTAACAGTGCTTAGCACCATCCAAGCCCTTGATTTTCATGCGTCACAAATCCCAGCATAATGACAAACTATTTTTAGAGTATTGGAGCAGTTATTTTATGCTCCATTTTTCAAATATCGGCCTCTGGAATATGAAGAAAATCATAAATCACACGTTTAAAAGTTGCGAAGGAAAATGAATAGTTCAAATAAGAACGAGTGGTTGGTCCAGTGGGTGAGCGATCGGATTTGTTCGTCGGCTTCCGGGTTCGATTCCCAGCCACACACGAATCACAAAATCATAAAGTTTTGAATCCTTTTTACACGCTGCAATTCCGAATGACTTGGATTCCACTTTCGTAATAGCGCTCCGGCGCTAAAAAACACCTTAATATGATAAATGTACTACAATCGGTGAGCAGCTTTGGGTGCTTCTCGTGGACGGTTCTCATCTTCCGGCTACAACGCTTTACCCGTACACTGAGTAGTCGATCGCTTCGCAGCTAAAATGGTTTCTATATCCAAGCACATCCGTTGGTTGTACTCGAACGTACTCTTGTTGCTACTCGAAAAGCTCAGTCAGGTACTGGCATCGTCGGCAATTTTTCTGTACTTTCTGAAGCTCTCTCTAAATGCGATACATTTGGGGATAAGTTGGCTCGGCCACACTGGGATGAGTTATTAAACGGGATGTGGGCTACAAAGGGAAGAACCCTTGGCAGTGGCAGAAACAATTTCGATTAGTTACTTAGCCCAACGAAAAGGATAAAATAGATAGAAGAATATGATAGAGGGCGTGAATTTACTTTCTGAAAATGACTGCCCGAGAAAGAGATGATACACGATGGAGATTTGAGAGAATAAATTGTGAGAAGAAAGTGCGAGAAAAAGATGAAACGTCGATACAGGAGCTGCCATTGTATGCCTCCCTTGCCTTGAGTTTCGATACGAAGGGAATTCAATTTGATTTGTGTTCATAGTAAAAGAAATATTTCTCTACCATACAGCAGAGTTTGTATACATGCGTCCCATATGACGGCTTTTCTTCTTTCATTTCCAGTAACAAGCGGAAGTACTCGTCTGTGATAAACAACATCTATACACACGGCTGTTTCAAAGAGTATGTGAAGTGGCAAATATTTTCGAACTCGTAGATGGTCAAAACATTTGTAAAAATTTGGACTGCCACTGCAGTACGAAGTTCCTACAATATAACTATCCCATTAAGATGAATCAAATCGTTGCACTCGCAGAGCTATGCAGTACTTGCATCAAATTTACTTCATCTTTAATGTAACGTTGCGGGATTACGAGTTTGTGTATTTTAATCTATGACTACGTCAGAGTATATAGCATTCGTTTTATTGCGTGGAGGATCCTTTAATAGTCTGTTAAATCAATTACATCTGTGATTAAACCTCGTTCCAAGTTTTGTTCCAAGTATGTCAGTTGTTATTATAAATTGAATAAAATCCGAATTTTATACTCACACCTACACAGCAGTTTCTATATATTCGAATCGTAATAAATTGCATAACCCTCAGAAACTAGTGGATGATTTCATTGATAACTACTTTTTAACTTAACTTCTTTTTCAATGTGCTCCCCCCCACAACGTCAATTTGGAATAAAACCAAACATTAACGAGAACTTAATCGCAACAAGTAAATCTTAGAGAATTTAATCTTCTAGGTCCTTAAGAAATTGAGGTGGTTCAAATTTATCATCTCGTTGAAATTCACCACCTGTCCCATATTTGGACGAACTTGTATCTTCGAACGAGGAGGTCAACAGTCGAGTGAGGCTCACTGGTACGTAGCAAGTGTACTTATTTGTCACGATGAGGATCTGATGGCTGAAGAGCCAAGCTGAAGAAGCTCAGGTATACGGGTTGAGGAAGAAAAGGGCTTGAACGTGTACCGGAGAATTTTATACGTGAGCTAACATTCTCCGGTACAGAGTACGTGGTTCGAGATGTGGATTCTTCGTCTCTTATAGAGCGCACTATAGAAGGATAACAATGACAACAAAGAGCTGGGCCAGTGACCAGTTATCTCGTTCTTTAGTTTACTTGAGTTAGAAAAGAAAGAAATAAGGGGTGGAAAGGAAATGGCGAAGACGATGCTGCCGATGAGAAGAGAAACGTCAAGTACAGCCATTGCAACTTTTTCTTAACCATGACTATACACATGCATAGTCACGTAGCTATCGTATAACTGTACAAATAGACAGATCTTTTTTACTCTTTTATCACCATTCAAACTCTGCACATTTTTCTATAATTTTATATCTTCATTGGAATTCTTTTATTTAGTTTTATTTTTTATTTCAACAGATTGAATAAGACCATGGTATATTATAAATAACGAGGTCATCAATTATTTTCTCTTTGTCTAATGACACTGGAACATTTTTTAAGAAGCTATTGACGAGACCAATAACTTTTTGTATTGACAAAAAATATGACGTGTTCAATACTTCATAGTAAACACATTTCTTTTGATTGTTAAATTACGAAATTTTTTATCCTGTACTCAAACAATCCGTTCTGTCAACACACATTGAGTCATTTTTCGACGGAGCTATTGAACTTTTGCAGCGCCTAGGAATTTCGACCGGTGTACCCAAACTTTTAATCAGAAGTGTGTACATACGTATACACACATTTTTTTATTTTTATATCGCAATCTCTATTGCTCTCTCGTAATGACAGCAACAAAATAATCCACATTTAAAATCTGAGTCTGTATCATCTGTTAAGAGATTTTTTGTACGATAACAATAAATTAAAATTTCGCTCTTTGGAATCTGACTGGATTCGATGAATGTCCTGCTTGTATGCACAGCAGAAGCTACGGTATTTGATCACTCGTGAAATATGTATCTGTGAAAGGAGAATAGTAAACATTGGCCTCGCTTGCTTCAGACTGGGATTCAAAGGTACAGGTACGGTCGGTTTTTCCGTCCCCCGAAGAGAGAACGAGGAAGGACAGAAAAAAGAGGAAAAGAAGGAAAGAGCGAAAAGTACGTGATGCACTCATCGTCTCGTAGAGGGAAAAATGCAGCCTCGGTATCATACACGAAGTATACGATGAGAGCATCAGTAATATCGGCAGTGGCCGGGAGGATGTTGAGAGCGAGGATCGATTTGAATTCAAAGAGAGTCGGTCAGCCGGAAATTGTATTGGTGCCTTCGTTATACGTCACTGGCGTTTATGGTGCTACTCATGTGTGGCTCCGTATTCGCGTGTATGAGTGTTGCTCGATTTCTCTTAGTTTTCGACTCATATTTATATATACAAAAACATAAGTGTGTGTGGTCGTGTATCGACATATATTTGAGATAGTTTTGCACTTCTTCTCCAACCCTTTTAAAAGAACGATGCGATTTGCACCAGCGACGAATGATGCTAGCAAAGAAAACCCATAGAGTTCTCTGGATCGTTCTGGCCGTTCGTGTTCGTCCTTTTCCTCTTGTGAATGTACACATAATGTATATGTGTATGTGTACGATATAAAAAAATATATATATATATCTGCATATACATATGTGTGTCAGTATGAATCACTCACTCGCCAGACTCGTTTCTTCATATGAAACACGTTCCACTCCCGGCATTACGAAGTTTTCGCTCGCATAAGCAGAGCGCAGAGTACAGGCATATGCACCCCATCAATCATAGATATATGGATACATAAATGCAGTTGACTGGACTTGAAGCTCTCGTGACACAGGACAAGGGCACAGCAACGACTGGGGAATTAATACAACGTTTTATTCTGTAGAACGTAGAAATGGAGAAAAATATTACGAGCGACGAGAACAAAAAATGTTTCAACGATCCATAAGTACCAAAAAAAAGTCAAATGTAATAAGTTTGTTTCAACTAAATACTTATTTGCAAAGAAAAAAGAAGTCTTAATATTTATAGCTCAGTTGAACTCACGAGATACTGACGCAACGGTTTGAAAAACTGTGGCGAAAAAATTGATCACAAAACTCTAGAACCGACCGTCATTAACCATTATAAACAAATTTATACCAGCCACATTTATACTTTTATTTGTTTATATGATTTTATTTATTTATAATTTTTTATTATTTTCATTTATTTATTTATATTTATATTCATTTTAACCAGCCGCGATCACGGCTCGCTCCCGATACAGCTTCGTGCACTCTTTTTTTGATGAACGTCGGTATTAAATTGTTTTTTTTTTACTTACGAAGATATTGTGGCATATATTAAATGAATAAATTCGATCGCAATAATAATAATAATAATAATAATAATAATGAATATCAATAATTCCAATACCAATAATGAGTTTTCTACCATTGGCGCTGAAAGATTTTTCGTCTTCAATTATTTTCAACAGAAAATATATCCTCGCCACACAGCCTCTTTAATTTCAAATAATATGAAATTCGAATTGGTAATTCGTTTTTTCGACATGATCAACGTTTTGTGAATCTTTTCAGTTGATTCTTGAATATGAAATGTTGTATTTTTTTTTCACATCATCGTAACCAATCAAAATGTATATATTATAATTGTTAACAAAACAAAACCTATTGTGAACTTTCTTCCCGTGAAATATTCATTGACATGGGTTCGGTTGTTCTCGTTTCATAAACGGCCACACGTTCGGACAGACAAATAAACTGTTTACGACTTTTTTCCCTTTTCGTGGTAGAGATGAAATTTCCTGATATTTCTTTCTCTATTAATAAACGAAGTCGTATAAATTGAGATTGAAAATAAAAAAAATAAAAAAAGGACCATGTCATAAAATTTCATGAATGTGTTCGCCAGGCAAGGAGTGTGTCGAGATTGAGTTTGTATTCTTTAATGACTTTAAAGAGTTTAGTGAAACTATACATATTTGACACGTTTCGGACGATCCAGCTGGTTCTCATGTAACGGGTAATTCAGCGCCACGGACACAAAATCCTGTTGAACGCTTCGTCCAATATAAACGTTAAGAGGGTTGCACACGGTGTGACCAAATTCCCGGGACCGACACTCGTCTTATATGCCAGTCTCAAATATCAAAAGTGACCGCTGAAAACTTTTCCAAGATACACGAGATCGTCAAGTCGGAACAGTGCCTCTGATGGAGTAAAATCAGTAAATGAACAATTACAACACTATTTCGTTCTTATTGTAAGATTAGCATCAACATGGATTTAATAAGAAAACTTTAATTTTTTAAATTAAGTTCCATTTTTGAAAATATTTCTTTTTGGTTATCAGTTCATAATTCAAGTAAGCAAAAATTACAATTGAAATTTAAACAAAATCATGAAAATCGAACGAAAATAATTTTTGAATAAAATTTATGAATGAGCATAAAAATCTCAGCATATTAAAAATTTCTTACGCCTCGTTTTCACTTTTAACGTTTTTTACTAACGTTTTTCAAATTATTACGGTTTCTTATTGTTTTTCATAAAAAATATTGATAGTCACTTTTTTCGATAGGGAATTCGATATCCCGATAATACCCACGAGAATAGCGAAAAACGGCACATATTGTTAGATATTGATTTTGAGACTAACTGTTGCCCACACGGTATCGTGAACCGAATAATCATCGAATATCGCAATTATTGTTTTTCAAATATTGTTTTACCATCATAAATCCTATGTGCTAATTTGTTACGCGACCAATAAATTTAATTAATGATTTATTTAAAATTAATGACAGTTCATTAATTGATTATGGAGTGTTGAAGTTACAGTCAAACAAACGAACTTTCGAATTACTGTTATCAAGGTTAAAATAGGGTTGACATTTATTGATGGACGATGCAGAGTGATTGAAATGTTGAATTTAAAGTTTCATCGAAAAAAAAAAATGTCACAAATTATAAAAAAGTAAGGAAGAAAAAACGAGAAGCAGGAATCGCAACACCAAATAATAAATAAATAAATGGGTCGTTATTTTCGGGAAATGAGGTGGTTCGGAATATTTATCAGACTTTTACAAGAGTTTCGTTTGTTTGTTTTTTAAAATTTTTTTGACCCTCAAATTGAAAACTACTTGCAGCATTGGCTTCGACAAATTGGCCAATTATTCCGTCAGCCTCAACTAACTCGTTCTGCTCATTTAGTTCATAATTTTATTTTATTTTTATCCTCCGATATATCGCAGGGTCGTTAAAAAAAAGTAGAAAGAAGAGCTGTTTAGCGAGTCCTCGGAAACCCACGGAAGCATATTTTTTTAATTTTCGGTGGGATTAGGATTTCTCTACAATTTGAAGACTCAGCAAAAAAATGCTCAACTTTTTCCAACAACTGGACCAACATAATTATTCCCGTAGAACGAGTCCGTATTCACAAATGAATGACGAATATCGTGGTGAAGTTTTTTAAAAAATATTAGAAAAAATAGAATAATCACGATGGATTATTTACCGCCCTTTACAGCGATGAAATCGTATTTTCCGTGAGTACATTCCGGTCGTTATATCTCACAGTATTTACGTTTCACCACAAACATATTTGCGATGCTTGCACATTAAAAAAAAAATCAAATAAACAGTCCCTCAATGTAAGCGGAGCTTTTCATACTGCCTGCGAATTCATGTACACGTAAAACTGGCGGTGAAACGTCGGAGTATTGTATCACTTACTCACTCTCTCTCTAAAATACGTTTTTTGCTTTATTGGTGTTTCCATGTTTCTTTCATGCGTATCTGCCGCATCTTTTTATACGCACAACATTCGATAATTAATGGTTTGCTTTCGAAGCAGAGTAATGTTCATTATATTCATTCGATCGTGTTTTATGAAATGATTAAACGAACTTACCAAGTGAAGTTCGATCATAATTGTTGTATGTAGCGCCTCTTCCGAGATGATCAACTGGTAGTGCTCCTACTTCATACCGACATAGGCACATTTTTTTAAAGTTCTTTTGTTTAATTCTCAAAAAGTCGGCCCCGCTCCCTTGTTCTCTGAATCTAGTCATTCTCTGAAAGCGTTGCTGTTGTATTAAAGGGATATCTAATTGATTATTAGAAGGGTATTTTTGGGTGGGAAGAGCTATCCACCAGCGTTTCAATGCACTGTCATATTGTTTTAGTGACGATGCACTCAATAATGAAATCATAATATCAATTGCTGTTTTCGGTAATTTTCTCCTCTCGAATGCTTCTTCGACAGCTTTCCGGCAACCAGGGAAATGTTCTGCCAAATTGCGTGAGGTTCGCTGTTAGGAGAGATCATTTAGTTAATATTAGGGTTGAAAACGATCGGTTCTGCATCTAGCATTTCCTGAAATTTGGGATACCAGGGTTGAGCAGGCAACTCTGGTACTACCTGATCCCTTGCGCTTCTTCGCGCTCAATTTTTTGCAGTGCGCGTAAAATTACTGAAAAGTTTTCGAAAAGTGTCTATCTTTTCGATAGACGATTCACTTGTTCCTCTGCCACGCTCGATTTTCAAAGATTAAGAAAAAATCTCAAACGAAAGTTCTTAAACAAACTTAAACTACAAAAAAGGCTCAAGGGGAACCAGGAACGAAATAAAAAATTTCATTTGCGCATTTGCAGTTTTATGAATTCCGACATTTGCTAAAAACATTATTGCGATTACTCTGATTATTGGAATAACTTTTCAAAGTTTGTTCCATGACTTTATGACGCATAGAAAAACATTGTAAATAATCGTACTCGAGAATGATGTGATTTACATTTTACTTACGTCGTTTGATCCAAAATGTCCTATGCGTACAAATGCAGAGGACGTAGAGAGAATATCGAGGTAGGAGATGATGACCCAATTCGCGAAGTTAAATCGTAACTCGCATGGCTCGCACACAAACACAAATTCTAACCCACAATCATGAATATTTCAATGCGTGGAGATAATCATGAATGGCGATCGATCATCCTCGGAAAACTCTACATTGCCGTGACACGTTTTGAGGAAATTCTTTCACAAACTCCATGTTTTTTTAACAGATATTTTTACCGATTTGTCAAACATAGGAGTCATTGAATGTTTGAACAAAAATATTTACAATGAAACTTAAAAAAAGTGACTAGCAGACTTTTGGTGACTGCGTTTTTCATTAGGTTATGATTTCTTTGACACTTTTCAGGATATTTTCAATACAAGGTTTCATTTTATCTGTTACAAATCGTTGCTCGCGTCATCACCAATGATCCTCTGCATTTCGTGAGTATTTTCCCTTGTTTTCAACTGATGTTTTCAAAATCCAGAAACACCGATTCCAGTTTCTGTCTCCGATACTTTTTTTCAAAGTCCCGTCATCGGTTTTGTAGCCCGATTTTTTTTTTTTAACAGTACAGCTCTCTGGAAAAAGAATATTTTCAGCCCACAAAATAAAATTGCCGACAATCGTTAGAAATCGCTCAATATCTTTTCAATTTCGATACACATTGGGATTCTCACAGAAAACTCTGATTTTTGGAACAAGAGAATATAATATAATACACTGGTAAAAAAAAACGTTGGAGAATTCATGATTTTGTATCTCATGCTGTTATGTCATTTATTTTGAGGATTTTTCAAACAGATCAATATGACATGAACAGTTGCTTCAATTAAAATAACATTTTTGATACATTTATTTTGATTCATTTTCATCAAAACCATAATGGAGGTCAGGTGGTCAGGCGGAACTTAAAAACATTTAAAAAATTTTGTCGACCAACAAAATACTAATTGATAAAGAAAATACTTCATAATTTCGAATTCCTTAACGAAGAGTTCGATGCACTTTATTTTGACATTACGAACATTGATCCATACCCACAAAGACATGTGTTCGTGCAACGCGTAAATTATGATAGATATATAACTGGGAATGGCAAATAACATGTACGATTATCTTATTACCCATTTGAGTCACATCCCTTGCAGGGAGAAGTATTACGATCGGCGCCGATAGACCTGACAGCCTTCATGAACGAATAAAAGGTTATGTGCAAAATCGAAGCACCCTATTCCTCTTCCATGCTCGTTTTTCGACCCTTACGATTTTCCTGCTCATTTTTACCTTCAATCCTAACAGCTCCAAATATTTTTGGTGTGGATTCAAAGTTTTTTCATATCATTGAATCATTGAATCCAGCACTAAAATATATGATACCCTAACTTAACTTATCAGGTAGTCGGGAACGATAGTAATTATTACATCTTGGAAGAGTGTAGAAACGTGCAAACTTTCGAAAAACGTTTCTAATACGAAGATTATGAGAAATTGTCATCTTTCCCATATTAATGAATAAACAGAGCAAATAAGGCTCTTAAGATCTAAATTCTGAAGTTTTTTTCTGAAGTGGTAGAGAAAAATAAACGAAAAATCAGTAGAAAAGTTAAGTAATGTAAAACTGTATAATGTTTGATTACCGATTTTTATCATCATCGCATTATGGGAAAAAAATTGTCAAATGATCGTCAGATTTATGTGCAGATTTGAGGAAAGCAAATGATGGTAATTTGCTCAAAGTTCAACGATAAATTATGGATAATTTATTTATTTGTGAAAGTAGGATGTATTTTGACGGAATGGCACGAGTTAGTGGCAAATTTTCAGAGAACATTTCGTTGGATTCTGTTTCAAGTACTTCGAACTGGGCTGTTAGAATTAATATACGAGAGTTATATTTGATATACACGGATAATATACACACATAACCGTGGGGTCTGAATTGCCACGCTCGCAATTGCTCCCGGTTAAGGAATTGGTCTCAGGGCAATAATATGCGATGATAAACATAATTGCGGTACGTGTATATATCGTTCTCGTTCGTGTGTCGAATATATTCTATAACGGGGTAAAATAAAGGTCAAAACATCTCTATTTGCAAACGGTGTCATGTACGAAAAGTGCTCTTTTGGCTGAAAAATTTATTAATCAGCAATTTGTTTTTTTTTACTCGTCTGAATTTTCGAAACTGTCAATAAGAAGCATTTCGTTCGATTTGTTTTTTACATGGATCACTATGAACCAACAAGTCTGAGCAATACGCGTAGATCGTCATAATTTATCTTGGTCGATGGTTTACATCCATACGTTTGCATATATGTGTACACAAAAATTTATATTTGGAATCAAGAAGAAATCATGAGTCATGCAAATTCAATCTTTGACAGCTGTTTCCTCATTTCGAGGTTACCAGAATCATCCGGATCCTTTAGAAATCTCAATCTCGTTTTTCATTTCGGAGCAATATTCTTTCTCGTTGAATCGTTTCATCGATTTTGATTTTTTTATGATAGCTTCATTCTTGAAACATCTGTAAATACGTAAAACTGAAATTCGTCTAAAAACGCTGGTTTTTTCTTGTCTCCATGATCTCTTCGGGCCGTGGATTTTTTCCTGCGTGCAATCGACTTGAAATTTTGTACTCGGGACAGTTTTGCCATCACCATTTACGAGATCGAATTAGATATTTGGGAAGTCAAAATTAATTGCTTCCTTATTTTTCAAATAAGAACCTCTGTGCAAGAAGTTTGGATTTTTTTTTGTAAAATCCTTTAGTGTGTGTGTGTGTGTGTCGAGTTTGTAAACGAATTTCAATTCTGATGTTCCCAGTAGTTTAGCGGAAAATAATTTGTTTCGTGAACAAATACGACAAGTGACAATTAATTTATATTTTGAACTTGTACAATTAATGAATAAAGATTTTTCATATTTTCGTTACACAACGAATTGAAGTAAATTGATATGTCTTTTGTACTTGAAAAAGAAGTGACTCATCAAAAACTTGTCACGGCCAACGTACTTTTATAAAATAAAAGGAATCAAACCCTTAAAGTAACCTTTAAGAAATTTCATCATTAACAAAAAAAAAAAGAAATTATTAAAAAGTAAAACTTCATTTTCAGTATTTATAATACAATTTTGTTTGCAACGTAAATAGAGATTGAATATTTGTTCAGCACGAGCTAAAAGTGGATTCGTTTGTTGTTCTAGAAGTGAAGAGTTATTCAAATTTATTTCATTTGAAAAAAGAAGAAAGAAAAATGAAATAGCATTGCCATGGTCCCTTTTACACAGGAGAATTGTTGCCGGGCCGGAACGCGAATCGTTCTCGTTCCGTTTGACGGTTTATCGCACGACCCCGAAACGAGAGGCAAAACTCTTTTACCGACAAACCAAGGTTCGTCTCCGTTCCTAGAGAAGATGAAATTTTTACGCTTGTTGCACACATGAAACGGGATACACCACGTTGGCCATTCGTTATTTCTTATTATTTTTTTTCGTCGCAGCAAAACGAGTGTACGAGTTAGTACGCGTGAATGGTTCAAAGTGTCTGTGTGTGTGTATGTGTGTGTGTGTTTGTTATTTTTATATATAAAAACCCGCCTGCCTTTTTTTCTCTTACGTTTCTTTTGCACGAAATTAGGGAAAGAAAAATCGTAAACGTGTGGCAGTTTTGTGCCAGTGTTTGTGCCTATGTAGGTTCTCCCTTTTGTTGCCTAATAAGAGCACGTAGTACAGACGCTAGAGAACTCATTCCAAAGCGAGACACGCTCTCGACTTCGGACCCAAGGTTTTGTGAACAGTTAGAAATTGATTTTTTGTTTTCAATTTTTTATTCTCTGCTGCTAAAATAGCTTTAATAATTAACAGGAAACTTCCACACGGATTAATAATGCAGAAAAAAAAAAAACAAGAAAATCTTTTCTCGCTGGAATATTGCCCAGCAAGTTGTTCTCGAGAAAACGTCGTTTTTATTTACGATCATTGACGTTCAAATGAATTCTCTCATAATTTTGTTGGAATCAATCAGATCGTGCGAACTTGCGATTCACGTGAATTAATAAAGTCAACATGGGCAGGAATTCATTGAGCAAAGAAATCTATACCGTCTGCAGACGTTTTTTTCTCTTCTTTTCGTTGAATTAGCTTCGTTATGTAGCCATTTTTTATATTAAACTAATGAGAGGTGATTTACTCGTGACCCAATCATTTTTTATCGTAGGATTCGAGGCGACGATACCGCATACTACACAGAAATAAATATACATGTAGAGGTCTTACACCCCTCACAGAACATAGGGGAAACACCCCGACATAACTTGAAACGACTTCGGCCCCCTCGATCGTGAATATCGTCGCGAGAAAATTATACAACGCCATAAAAGTGATTTGTTATTATCGAAACTTCTTCGTCCGTACACACTGAATGCCTAGCCCTCCAGAATGGATGAGAATAAAGAGAGAGAAAGATGTATCTAAGTCTTCTCGTTTCATGCTAAAATTGCGATGAAACGAGTAGGAGTTCGAACTCATCGGTATTACGTTAGCCCGATACTTCCCCGATCATTTTCTCCGACCATGGTTTTTTTTTTCTTCTCTCATCGAAAAACAACGAACTTAACCTATTCGTGAAAGTTTTTTATCCTGACAATGTCGTTATTCGACCCTCAATGTTGCTGATCCAACTCCAGAGCGAAATATCATAGTCGAATTTGTTGCTTTGATCAGCTGAAGAAGTTGACTCCAAATTTGAGTTTAAATGTTTAACCAATCCCAACCAATTCTTAGCACCACAAGCAAAAATGTCGTGAGGGAAAATAAATATTACAGATTTTTAGAAGTATAAAAAATGTTTATTTGGCAATTTTACTTTTTTTTCAAGACCATCGCATGATTCTAATGTTTTTTTTTTGTTTTGTTTCTTTTTTCTAGTTCAAAAATAAAAGTAAATGGTGTCGAGCTTTCACAAAATAAGTGTTTTCATATTCTGCGTAATAAACAACTTCTTCCCCTTCAGCTCGATTAGGAAATTGAACAGTAAAAAAAAATGAAAGAGCTTATTTGTTTTCATAACTAAAAGGTATTATTTGTAGCGTCGAAACTCGTGTGTATACGGAAAATTGAAGCTCACGATGTAAAAAATGTATGAAAACACTCCTGTCGGCCTTATTCTTCGCTATATCGTGATGGAAAAATAAGTAAGAGAGTGACGAAGAAGGTTCGGTCTTTCTGTTGCTATTTTCTAAAGTTTCAATTACCCAGGAAAGATGACTGTATACCGGAGCGAGTATGAGTAACGAGGACGAAGGTGATCTATTCACAATTTCCTTCGTGGACACTCTTACGGTTTACACGTGAATATAATACGTTCGCAGTTCACTCTGTCAGGGAAAAGCATAAAGGAACACGAAGGAGGGAAAGAAAAAGAGGGAACGAGAGAACGAGAGAGAGACAGAAGGAGAGAGAGAGAGAGGGAAGAGAGACGGATATAGTACAGAATAAGCGAAGAGAATACGCATTTCCGTGATAAATAATGGCTCGTATAGGATGGTATTATAACAAAGGACATGGTAGCTGTGGTATTTCAGTGAGGATATTTTCTAAGGGAAAGATTTTCGCGTTTGTGAAGGCGTGGTTTGTGCTGATGCTTTTTTCTATCTATCCAGTAGAAAAAATTTCCCTCGTTTTTCGATTTCCTCGATACGAGTAGGAGGTACAAAACTGTTGGTGAGAAAGTAATTGAAAAAACGTGAAAGAATTAAGAAGAGGTTCCCTAGAAGTAAAAACATAAATAGGTCGGTGAAATGCGAGGAGAAAGATCTTTCTCGTGAGTTCATTTCGTGCTTCTAGTTTTGCGGATTAGTTGAAAATTGAAGGCCCAATTAACAAATATTGAAAGTAATGGGATAAGAAGTTGCAAGAAGGGAAGGAATCGATATGGTTGAATGGTATGAATTTTTCGAAAAAGACACAGTCCTTGTAAAATAGTTTTTTCCGCGTAATAGTTCATTGCTCCAATATTTATGTCTTTGATGGACGATCACATGTGACAGAACATAAAAAGCTTTTTTTCCAACCTCTTTGTCCGTTGTTTGTTGATGAAAAAATGGAAGGACGAAAAATAAAACACGAAAGAGCCCTTTGGAAGCGATTCATATTCACGAAAAGGCGAAACCGAAGAAAAATAAAGAGCGAATAACCCTCGACAAGGCGATTTCTCTATATCTGTATACGAGTAAATATGTATGGTTGCATAACTCGTGGACTATATCTTTCCTCTCACTTTCGTATACCACCTGTACACATGACTATATGTAAATAGCTTCACGAAGGAATATATCCATTTTCGGGATATGGTATATAGTCAAAAGAAAATATCTCACCAATTTCTCTCACATACACAACAAATATATTTCACGTGCCGGAGCTTTTTCCAAAGTGGGTTTGTATACATACATTCTTTCGTATATTATATAACACATATATGTATACGTAAACGCGTAACTCTCTACAAAGAAGGAAGATAACCGACCAAGAGAAAGGAAGAAACAACTCGCCACGAACGATAATTCAATGGCGAGCAAAGAGGGTGCAGTGTGAACCCTCTACAGTTCCGGGTGGCAAACATTTCACACGAGTTCGGAGATGAGGAAAGGTGATGTATGTGCGGGTTTTCTCGTGTGTATATATACATTTTGTAAATGTGTACGAGGATCTCCACGAGACCTACTGGGCCACGTAGAAATGAGGGTTTTGTCTCATCGTTGAAAAAGCTTGGCTCGTCGGAACCCCTCGTGGCATATACCTCCACCTTTTCTTCCTCCTCCCCCTCCTTATTCTACAATGGCATACGCATATATATATATATATATGTTTGTACGGCACATATATGGCGAGCTCGTTTCGCCTATCATGAGAGATAGCGCTCGGGGTGTGCCTAAAATCTCGTCCTTCATGGCTGAGGGTTTTCTCGCTATTAAAACGCGATCGCCGTCCTGGGAATGTCTCTACGTATATACGCGTGTATTTCCCCCTCCCGCTTTGAAGCTAAATGTGGTAGAGAGTCACTACGTCATCCAGTAAAATGTATATTGTTACGGGGCATGTTTGTGCCGTCTGGGGAGGCTGTGCAAGACGTCCGGTGGTCCACACCTGCTCAACAAGGCCAGTGAGAATGGAGAACTGTTTTACATGACCTGTGGGGCTGTTTGTATTGCGTCGGAGGCTGCACCACATAGTTATACTTGTCTCCCGGGTTCCTCAGTTGGGAACGAACAATCTACTTGGATCATTGTGTGATCGAACTTTTAACACGATCAATTTTGGGTTTGACTGTCATCGATTAATTCATTATTTTGCGCAGACTATACATTTTTTATGGTATCGATTTGCAGAATTTGACGAAAGAATCAGTTGCAATTGCAAGTTCTGCAATTTCGCCAATTTGAAGCGGCACAACTCTCGTTGCTATTTATTTTTCCTTAAAATTATTAGCTCAATATCTATGCCACTTGTTTGATGATGGTTTAAGGATTAAATAATCTAAGCGGACCTTGGACGTGCCCTGAAGCAAAAGCAAAGTCCAAAACAAACAATTGTACAAAAGGGTGGAGTTTTAGAAACGTATCTTTCGGCTAAAGAAAAAAATACAAGAGTAACAAGAGTTGTATTTGCACGATGAAAAAAAAAATAAACTACAACTTTCGAATGTTTCTTTTTTTTCTTTGAAATCTGTAACTTATTAACCACTTTATGACTTTTTCGGAGTGCTATATCACGACGTTTCCGGTCCGTTTTTCTATGTACGAAAAACCCAATATTTCGTTGACTGTACTTTTTTTTAAGCCTGTATATGGCTTTCGACAAGACTTTTGCTCATTTTGCCCCGCGTCGTAACGAACGGAAGATGTTCTCGCGATATTTCAGCTCACCGTTCTGGGTGCACTTCCGGTCGATCAAGAAGATTCATAGCTGCGTGCGCTGAAAAGTATACCAAGGGAAAACACCACAGGGGCAATGGAATAGAAGATGAACGGGCAGGAAGTGAACCAATCGAGATTGCAGCTAGAGCTTCGAAGCTACTCCGACCGAGGATTGATATATGCAATACTTGCAAAGAGGAGAAATCACCATTCCGAGAGGCAATTTATTCTTATGAAAACTGGACGTAAACGAAGAAACGAAGATAATATACAGTATCATTTGGAGCATAATACTCAAATCGTAATTCGATGGAGAGAAATTTCTATGTAGAGAGAAGACAAAGACCAACGATTCGAAAGGTATAGGAATAAGAACGAATCAAGATGCGTTCAAAGCGTTGGATTCATTAGAGAGAAGAAGGAAGAGAGGGAGAGAGAGAAAGAGAGAGAGAGAGAGAGAGAGAGAGAGGAGAGAGAGAGGTGATCATCAGATAGACCGTAAATTTGCTGGAGAAAGCAATTTGTCAAAAGTATTTTGGTCTCATGGAACATTGCTCACGTGTGGAGAATCAAGATTTCATTCAGCAAACTGAAGCTCATGAATGCAGTGAGTAATTCAAAAGAGCGAGGTAAGATCTATCCCGATGGGTGGAATTACGTGAAAAGATCCTGAAATAAGACTAATTTGGTCCCAAATAAATAAAGAAATTGCTTGCGATCCCCATCGAATGGCAAATTACATTTTTTCGGTGTTTTTTTTTTTTTTTTTTTTTTCCTTTCTTTTCTCGAATTCAAGCCGACTTCAGGAGCTCCATGCGGACGTGTCGACGATTCAACGAACATTTTTCTGTTCAATTTCCGGGACAGAGAGAAAGCCGCGCGAATCATGAGTTTCTCCTGACAATGCTTGCAATCGATAAAGGTTTTTTCTTCAGCAAAGAAATCTTTGCAATTGGTAACAAACCTTATTCAGACTGAAAAAAACTTTTGGCGCTCAATTGAATCGAATCTTGGTGTCGGCACGCTCACTCTCCTTTTCTCTCGCTCTCTCTTACAACGGCACGGTACTCAGTCGCATGCATGAGTGGGCTGGCTAAAAACGTTGGGGTGATCAAAATGAAAAGCAAAGCAGTGTTACGGCAAAAGACCATTAGAGCCAGATAAGGAAAGTCCTGGATGGAGTTTGGGTACGATAATGAACTGTTCGAAAAACAAAAAATAGTGAAGGAAATTCTGCTGTGTGCGTAGGTTTCTCGTTCATTTTTAATTGAATGACAGCAGGAGTTTTTGGAAAAAGTTGCAAAATTTACTATTCCTCATGGGTACTATTACCTAAATTTTTATATCCTGATACAAAGTATTTAAAAAAAACACAATTTAAATATTACTTGGAGAAACAGAATTGTTGTCTGCGTGTTAAAAAAACAGAACATAATCAAAACAAAAATTATTTTTTCGAAAAAAATCGAAATTTTGAAAATATTCCATTCAATTCAATTCAAAAATTCAATTAAACTCACAGATTATATGCATTGAAATAAAAATATTGATAATAGCATTTCTAACTATGCATAAATCTGAGTTCGGATGAGATTTTATACCATTTAATCTAACACATTATTAACACATCAAAACTTTTCATATTTATTCGTCACTTCGTATAAAAAATCATGAAATAGTGGTCAAAGCAATACGAAGTCAGTTTTGTTAAGCAGTTGAAGATTACGTTTGTATATACGACATTAATTTGGCATATAATATGGTTTCTATGTATATGTCATGCAATTTGCATTTTTACGTTATTATGCATAGGTAAACGCACATACCTTCATAAAATGTATTAAAAATATATAAATATTTTACGGTTTTGTACAAAAACTCCTAAAAAATTGAGCGGATACGCGCAGAGTACCTGTCCGGCCCGAATCTAAAACCGCGATTTGCAGGCGAAATTTCTTTATATATTTTCCGGCCGGACATTAGTACTTTGTGCGTATCCGCTCAATTTTTGAGGAATTTTTTTATCCTACCGTGACTCTTGATTGTAATAATTTTGATAACTCACGAATATAAGTTTTGACGGAAATTGTTCGAATCGTGCAAGTGAAAGGTTTAGATGGATAACCAAATAGTCCGTTCGGAAGCAGTAAAAATTCAAATAAATTTTTCCAATGGTCAAGGTGGCGAAGAACTATCGCGTATATACGTGAGCGTTCATATATTTATCTTAATATATAAATATAAATTTCCAAAAACCGATAACTGGAGATCCCGGAGAAGGAAAAAAACGAGGATAGTTGCCGGTTAGGTCTTTCGAGGCAAGGATGTGATTATACATCACGTGTTATACATTTATTTGTATACATGTATAGATTTGTGTATTGATATATTTAAAGACGAGCTAAAGTATAAGGCTGTAGGACCGATGGTTGCTGAGGGAAGAGGACGCACAATTTTCTAGAGGGGATGTTGAGAACGGTGATGATTGGAGGACGTAAAATGTAAGAGGGGGTAATACGGAGGACGAGGACAGCGTTAGAAAATATTGGAGCGCATGTGCCAGCTCGTGGACTGTACAGCTTCGCGCGGCGACGTTCAGTCTCGCCGGTAGCAATACGGTGCAGATATACGCGCAATTACACCGTATAAACAGATCGAGGTATTGAAAAATCCGTAGTTTTACATGCAAGATCATCAAGTTAACGCAAGTATTAACGTCAAAATCGAGAACGTGGATTGCAGAAAAAACATTTTCTGACATTTGTGATTATTTGCTAGGCTCGTGGGATATCCAGGGGTAGACCGAAGTCAATTTCGAGGGGTTGACAAAAAGTTTGAAAGTTCTAGTTCAGAAGTTTTGGGAACAGTGCGTTCGGATTTCGAGTTCCTCATTGAGAGATTCTGATCTCTCAGTCAACGTTTATGATAATTCGAGATCAACGACAGTGTATCGATTAAATACAAAGGATTTATAAACGAAAATTCGAAAGTGTAAACTTTATGTTGTACCGTAGACGTGGATCATCGTTTTTTTTTTCAAATTGCTTAAAAATTCGAGAAGTTTTGAATGAAAAAATGGACATTCGTAGCCTAATGCCTAAATAATGACGAGTGAGTGCCGAAGAGCGTGAACAGATCATCGTTAGTGTGGTTTATTTGGTGTCACTTTAGTGTCAGCGAACATTGACAGCATCTTTCTTCCTATCTCCTTCTCTCTTTTTCTGTCGTTACCTTCTGCCTCTCCTTCTCTTATCCACGTCGTTAAGATTACAGAGTCCAACTGTGCATACGAATGAGTGAAAAAAAGGAAACGTGCGATGACTCGTAGCGATAGATGAAATTTTTTCACGATCGCTGTACAAGTCTTCAAGATCGAAGAATCTCCGTGCCAGTGATCCATCGAGAGACCAATGATCGATCCTCGAAAATCGTGCTCCGAGTATTTTACTATCGACGAGGTTTGTGTTCGCAGCGGAACACTTGTCCGCTCATATCGACTGAACGTGTTACGTGACCTGTGATTTTCGCGGTCCAAGTGGCAAATTACCGTATCGCTCAGACGACTCAACAAAGAATAACGATCTCATACATCAAATTTTCAACGCAGATCATCTTTCGTCTCTTAAAGTTTACCGTGTAATTTAATAATAACTCCGCGTTTTTCGCGTTTGTTATTGTTTTGAAAACTGCGTGAACTTACTTTTAAAAATGTCACCGTTCTCCTGGATAAAAGTTATCGTCCTCTTCGCAATCGTTGCAGGTAAGATTTTTATTTATTTATCAATGAATAGGCGACGGATGTCAGGAAATTTTACAAACCTTATAAAATACATTACAACAAATGAATTTGCTCCAATGATTGCGTCGTTATAGTGAGGAAAATATTGTTATTGTTGTACTAATCATTTCCTGAATCTTCGGGACCACAGAAAAGCATTGGGTAACGATAAAAAATGTCTACGTAAGAAAACGAAACTTGAATAATGGGTCAGCTTCAAAAAAATTGCTGAAAAAGATGTTCTTCATTCCTCATTAAGTTCTTTAGGTAAAAAAAACTTCTCTGTTCGATAGCAACAGTCGGTTATTCCTGAGGAATGCTACTGAGTGCATAACGATTTTTGCTGAAATAACATTTTTTTCGTGATATCAAAAGAAACGTTTGAGAGGCGATACAGTGTCTCTTTGACAAGAATTTGTATTTTATTTCAATTTATAAATATTTGAATACATATGGCAGCGATTTCTAGAAATATTTTTACTTTCCATACATTTCGTTAAAGAATTGCAAATAAATACGTTCATAAGCAAAAAATTGCATTCCTTGACTGACACTAAAGTCTTCTAATGAAACAAAACGATTTTGGTCAATGAACAAATAATTCTGCTTATGAATCACACACCTGAGCTCCGTAGTAGAATTGAAAGGAAAATTTAAGTGTTAAATTGGGAAAGAGAGGAAGAGGGCTTATGAAATATGAATGTATGAGTAAAACTCAACGAGGAGTAGGTCGTAAAATTTTAAACGAATTGTACGACCAGTCTGTGCGATCAGAGCACATACGTACAGAATGAAACGAGAGAACGACCAAGGGCAAACATAGCGTGGAACGAGTTAGAGGATTAAGAGTAACAGAGCACATGGAGAAATTTAGTTACAAAACTTCTATGCAGTCAGCTCGATTCACACTGTAAAGGCATGCGAGTAAAAATACTAATTTTCGTGAGATAGAGAAAAACTGAACAAAACGACAGTATGTATTTCGTGTGTTTGATAACTCAGGTGTCAAATAAAATAAAGTGAAAAGAGTAATAAGTGTTGTATGATTATAGGAACAAAGAACTCTCCATCTCGTATATACAGAAAATATGATAAAATCTGTGATTCGAAAATTGCGGGTAAAATAGAATAATGAGGGTTATGTGCAGTACAACACGAGAGGGATATACAAACGTATGGGGTTTTTTTTTTTTTCCTAAGTTCTTATGCTCTGCATGAGAGTCGAAAAACAAATGAAAGAAATAACCCAACGAGAAAGTGTCGCGAAACTAGTTGGAGATTCTTTGCCAACAAATTGAGAGAAATTCTCACACACGCCGTGTGTAAAAAGAGAGAGAGAGAGAGAGAGAGGAAAAGAGACGGAAGTAGGAGGGTCTTAGTTCCTCTCCCGGAGATTGCCGGAGTATTACACACCCGAGATCTCTCTCGAAACCCTCTCACATCCCGAAGTGGTAAGTTCACGCTGGGACGCGGTGTTGCCGAGGCACGCTGGAAAAGAGGGTCACAAAAGGAAGGGTAAAAAAAAAAAAAATACATAAACGACACCAGAGTGGAGTGAAAATGATCTTTTCCGTCACAACACACGTGAAGTCACTAGATAAATTATGTATGTGGAACGATCGATCGTTTTACGAGTAACGTTTTCACTATATTCGATTTTTGTTCTCTGTGCTTGAATTTTTCATGTTAAAAAATGCTTAAGTAAGATTCACCAAAGCCTCCTTTGCGAAAGAGATTCAACAAGACTCTTATAGTTGCATCGTTGTAAGAAGAACGTACATTTTTTATTAACATTAATTCAACACAATTAAGTGGAGAACGTTTGAAAAATTAATGAATAAATAACCAACGACACACTGTCATCGATTTTATAGTTCGTCTTTCGTCCAATTCGTTTTGTTCGATTTCAACTGTTTTTTGACTTTTCGAGAATTCGGTTGATAAAATTATAAGAAATTCCAGGATTGCTCAATGACTCTCGGTGCAGATACTTCTTTGGGTCAAAAATCGTCGAAGGTTCAGTTCACAACTTATTTCACAGTGATCCAAGCGTTCTGTTCCTGATTACCAGAGTCGACTGGAATTTGTGGAACTCGAACGAAATTTTGTAATATCACAGAACAGAGAAAAACTTTGGCCAACTCTTTCCAAATATTTAGGGCATATATCACAGAAATTCGACTGCTCTGGGACACTAAGCAATTTTCAAATAAAACTTTTGTTACGTATAAATTTCTCTGAAACAATTTGAAAATAATTGTTTATTAACATTCAGTCAATAAAACACTCATTTTCCTCGTCAATAAAAATTTAAAAAAACACTCCAAAATGTACAATCTTCTGATATTTCTCGCTGTCGACAATTTTCGAAAATAGTTTATCATCACAACAAAGTAAAAACATTTATTCATTCAATTTGTTATCGATTTAAATAAAACATATATCTATTCACAATGGTGATTAATTTGAAAAAAAATTGATTCTCTCTCCGTTTTTTTTTTGCTGTCCGTTTGGCGAAGCAAAAAGAGCTGTGACGTCTGCATCCGTCTGCCTGGTGGGCGATTAACACACGTACACAAATACACTAAGTCTTGATTTAGTAAAGTTGTTAGTTAGAGAAGCCGGAACCGGCAATCAACGCGGAGATGGTAGTTATCAACCCCGTTGAATAATGAGCGATGGATTTCTTTCCTCCTTTAAAAACATAGGGTGTTCCAAAACTTGTGTTCATGCTGTAGAGAGAATGGTTCGATGATTGAGTTTAAAGAGAAAAAAAATGTCTTCAGTCATTTTTCATTCTGTGCATCGTTACGAGGTATTAATTAATTTGAAACGTCACAAATGAGGACTAGCGTGAAATTGTGCAGGAGCCTCCACCCTGTGTATGTGTCCAAACGGTGATATATGCTTCGTGCCTCATTTTTCGTCTTGCCAACGAATCGAATTAGCTGTTGTTGATTTATTTCTACAAAGTGACCTCTTAAAATGTTGAACCCCGAGGATACCTTAATTATTCGTGAGAAATGAATAAAAACACATTTCCTGAATCAACACGGTTCCTTATGGCTTCCAGTGGTTGTTTCGTCTGTAAACAAGAAATTTGCAAGCATTGACAAACAGTTTTAGAAAAAACTTTCAATATCGATGAAAAAATATGTCGTTTGTACGGCCTTCGAAAATCCATCAGATACTTATGAGGTTTAGAATTAAAAAATTTGTCCTCAAGAAGGAGGTTAAACCGGTCAAACTTTGAAGGTTAAAGACGCCAAACTCGATAATCAGACTACGCTAGGCACAGTAGTTCACTCGGTACCGGATGATCTTTCTTAACTCAAAATTTCTAATATATCAAAAGACATTCGCTTATTTCTCAACATAATTTCTGAATCTATCGATTGTTTTAATGGTGATCGTGACTTTTGCATCATCTTATATATACGTATATGTATCATGACGATCCAGTAGCGCGCGAAAATCCTTTCGTCCCGAACACGAAGACAGTACCTAAAGCATAAACGTGCTACCGAGGTAGCCTTCAACGGTTCTTGAGTACCATCATCGGATTACGCCGTGGCGCACCCAGCGATTCATCGCCTACACCTATAGCATTATGCCAGGTATTATGTACCTCTATATTTATCACTATAAAAGTAGATAAGTAACAAAGTACCTATAAGCGCTTCGGTGTAAAGGAGAGGATAGGCACTCGAGAGCGATGAAGCGATGCAAAGCTCATTCATCTCATTTTTCTAATGTTATTACCCTAAATCTTCTTCAAGCACCAACCCAGAAATTCCAGATACTTGACTCCGTGCATAGAGGAACGAGAATGAGACCCAGAGGTTACTCAGGCGAGAATAAAAATTGAATGTGAAAAAAAAGCCGATGACAAATAATTTTCCATGCGATATGATCAAATGTTCTAAATACTTTCGACGCTCAGCAAATTAACTTGGAAATATTTATCGAAAAAACTTTGTATATAAGTCAAATGAAAGTGAAGTTCGTAAAATTCGACAACATTTCATTCCTATTCGATTATTGTGAGTGTTTAGTGAACTCTTTTGCTATATGACGTCACGATGGTATACCGTGTTTGATGCAACTTGAAAAAAAGTTGACCACAAGGTAACTGAACAAAAAAAAGTGTAGCAAATTGATAAAAATATAATCTGCAAGCATCAGTCGTGTCTGAGGGAACACACGTCGCAGCAAACATGGCGATAAATCAACAAAAGTTAAACTTTCATGTGAAGTTCAACGTTTAACTTTTACCGATAAAAGTTTGTAACAACGATTCTCCGAATGAAGCGGTTATTTGTCTGATACGTAACGCCCGTAACTACTTAAGACCGAGTGTTTCATTCTGATCCATGTCTGGCACGATATAAGCCAACTCGACTATTCTCGTCTTCACGTGTTAGTTTGCAGATATCGTTGAGTTGCATCCCAACAACTCTATGATGAATGCTGCTCTCTCTCTATATCTCGTAGCTTTTCGATTACTCAGCAATAACGATGAGACCCACCAGAGAAACAGAGACAGAAATGGAGAAAGATATATAGAGAAAGAGAAAGAGAAAGAGCTTCTGAGCGAACGAAGAAGAGGAACAACTTTGTGGTACACACATAGATTATATATATTTATATGTATATATATGTATACATGCGTGATATATAAAGCCAAGGGTATAATCGCGTCTCTCGGTTACAGTACCAACGCGTTTGCCAGGGTGATTTTGCCAGGTCGGAGGGTTTCAAGCCTACACGTTATATTACCGCACGAAGGAGAGAAACAAAGAGGAAGTGAGACTGAATTCTCGCTCTGTGTGTACGCGTGGTTCGCTAGGTTACGAGGTATTAAAGCCCACGTAAGCCCACGAGCTTCTCTCAAACTCCTTCTCTTTCTCTATTCTTCCTCTTCTCTTTCTTCGTGCATTCATGCTCCCGTAGTACCTCAAATTTCCAACTTAACAGACTGTCAAATGACTAGCCAGTACATAGACTATTTTATCGTTACTCAGCCTCGCCGCGGTGACCATCAACTAAGTCATCATCTCTTCTTCAGACTCTCCTGTTTTTATTTTTCTTTTTTTTACAACAGTTTCTTTCTATTATATACTTTTTGTTTTTCTTACTCTCAGCTGCGTCGTAAATACCAATTTATTACTATGACTATATATCTGGCCGACTAGAACGTTAATTTTAATAGCTCGTATTACCCTTCTTTACTTTTTCATCTTTTTCTGCCTTTTGAGCTTACAAACCCAATTTTATTTTTCCGCACGTTCTCTCCTCCTCTCGTTTCTCGATTCGGCATTACGCTTGTCCCTTTTAAACGCAATTAATTGGGGACACGCAATTCAAATATGAGAGCAACATTATTTCTTTCCACTCTTTCTTGTAACCATGGAAAATTATATATTCAAATAATGCCAATGCGTTTCCATATGTTAGCGAACTCCTCATTTTTGTGTTCTGGAATGTCACCCCGGCCCCCCCCATTGGCAAAAATTTAGTAAAGGTAATTTTAAAAACCATTCGAGGCAGCTTCAACTCTTGTCTGCAAAGTAATCAATCTTTTCATTTAATTCAAATAGTTTTGACATTTCGAATGGCAGTGGACAGATTATACTTCGTCCTACGAATTTTTTCAATATTTTTCACCACCCAACAACAAAGATACAAAATTATTTGGTGTATATAATTTTCAAAATGTATCAGATCGATAAGGGGTTCACGATTTTCATTTTTTTTTTGTTTAAACAGCTTTGAGAAAATGTAGGAAAAAACCAAATAATGCCCATTTAATTACAGAGTATATAGCTTATTTTATGGGCACGTGGTTTATTTTAAACCATCGAAAATTTTATCTAAATGACAAATCCGGGCTGTAGCGAGTGAATCGATGTAGCTGTACTCCGTACGTATGTACTCTCACCAGTAATGTTTATGTTGGGTGGACATCATTCATTACTCATTGCATGGTCGCAAACGAGCATTGATGCCAACCTGAATGCCTGACGTTACCGTGTTTCAACAATATTCAACATGAATTACTGGTGGCAATAAATATTCCATGCTGTGTCCAAATTTGGACGTAAATAGTAGCTGAACTTGAAATTTGAGTCAGTGGCTCTGAAAAAAATGTCAGACTCTATCTCGCAGTCTTTGTATTCGAAATTGTTGAACTTTGTCGCAACGTTGGTAGCAAAACTTTTTATTATTATTTTTATTTATTATTTTTATTTTATTATTTTTATTATTTATTTATTATTATTTTTATTTATTTATTATTTTATTTATTATTTATTTATTTTTTTATTTATTATTTATTTATTATTTATTTATTATTTATTTATTATTTATTTATTATTATTATTATTATATTATTTTATGTAATTATCATTTGAAAATGGATAATTTCATACTTGAACTATTTTCGTCATGCACCAGTTACATTCAAAGCATACGAATGTACCCGACGTATAGTTTTTCGTGCTTTCGTTAAAGAAAAATTTCGGAGACCGTCGTTTGACCATCATGGTTAGCATAGAAGTTTCGACTAATTGGACCATTTTTTTGCTCCCTTAACATCGTATAGAAAATATGTAAAATTTGGCAAACGTCCTGTCCCTTCATTATGGTTACAATGTTTTTTGTTGAGTTTGCAACAATCTCTCCAGCACGCATTTACCGAGCTCTCAGACTGTTTAATTAAACCGATTTTTTCGTCTAATTTATAATTTTTTGTTTTTGTTTTGGTTTTTTTAAGCAAACATGGAGTGTTTTTACCAATCCATTTGAAGCCCTGGAATCTTTCCATTTTTTCGAATACTACTATTTCATCATGATGGTTTTATAATGATTCCTCGATATGAAGATCGGTAATTGCCGCGGTACTAAAAAATGTTGTTCGATAGTGGTAAGAAATGATTACTCGTCGATGGCATAATACCAATCCCACGGTAACTTTTTATTTAAAAAATGCTAAGGCATGCTTCATGGTTGATAGATAAAGAGTTAATTTAGAGCTGAATTTAACGGAAAAAAAATATCCAGCTGACAAATCAAGAAAATCATGTAGATTTTTTGAAAATATTGCACAATGTCTCGTTGCTGGTGAGTCGATAGTCCTAAAGTACGTTCAACGCAGATACCAGGATACACATCATTTGAGCATCTCATGCTGATCGATAAAATCGTGCTGGTTGGACATTTTTGCGATCTCCAACCATTCCGATCAAAAAACGCTCAGGTTTGAGTGTTTAGAACGATCTTTTAAGGGTCCGACGCTTATCTGCGTCTAGAGAATGCGACGTTACTGCCCCAATGAATTTTTTCATATTCTCCTCACACTTGTAGCAAACCTACAAATTTATAAACGAGTGGCAATCAGCTATCGATCGTAAGACGCCCATATCAACAGTAAACCGACGTTGTTACCATTCAGACCATTGAACGAACAGCTCGACGTGGCCAATTGACGCGTGTAAGACCCGTTGAGATCTCATAAATATTCGTGAAGTCGATGCTCGTATATCGCAATGCAATAACTCATGGAACCACTAGCCTTCGCCGACCCAAACGTGAGCAGGGGTTGTCCCAATCGACTGTCAGTTCTACGGCCTCTTCGGTACCGTCGATAAAATATTTCAGATGAAGCTGATTTTTTTTTTTTTTTTTTCACTATGACCCCTTTCCGAGTCACACAAAATCCACATTTGACGCGTCCACTCGACAGTCAGCACCGGTGATTGAATGTGTAGAGAACGAGTATATTTGATCGGGTCTTATTCCCCCGAATGGATCCGATAATGGTATTTGGAAATTCTCTAAAATGCCTGCCATGGCTTTTGGAACATGTCGATTTGTGTACACTCGAAAGCAACAATCAAAAATCTATGGATTCGTCGCGGTCTCCTGGTCTTCCAGGTTACCCAATTTTGATGTTCTGGACTTTTTTCTGCGGGAGCTCCTGAAAATTGGCACAGTCGACACGTTGAACCGCATTGAAAATACTCATAAATAATAGAAAATACTCAAATCGATACAATTTTATCGTATCGATTCATTTAAAGATTTTGGAAAAAGTGATACTCTCGACGTTTAGACACGATTTTCTGAATGTTCGTATATTTTCCATCTTTATTTGAATTTGTTTTGTCTAGCGTCAATATCATTTTCCAAACTTTTATCCAGAGCAAAAGTTCTCGGGGAATGATAATATCTCACTTTTCCAATAAGCAATCTACTCCAATGACGGAATGGCGGAACAGCTGTAGAAGTCACAGGGTGCGATAGAAATACGATATGAAAGTATTGAAAGTAATAAAGTGAATGATAGGAACGTTTAACTTCGAAATTGAGAGGTTATCAAGGGGTAGCGCCCCATGGGAAGTATTGCGAGCATTGGTTGCATTGCAACGTGGATTAGATCGAAAGTTGGAAAAGCTCTGGCAAAGTCTGTGAAAGGTTCAAATATAGGAGAGCCACGCGCGCGAATGTCCGCACGTCGCGATTTTCCACTATCCCTTTTCGTCGCGGCCTCGAGGAGAAAAGGAGTGGATTGGCGTGGGCGATGGAGGACCAGAGATGACAGAGATATAGGAAATATATAAGGATGAGAGACCGAGTAGATATACGACGAGGATGTCGAGAGTGTCCTGAGGCTAGAGAAACTCACAGTGACAGAGTCGTCTTGCGACAGGATGAGGCTGAAGATCTCTGTGTGTGTCTATTCCCATACCAAAACATACATATACACATACACATAAGAATAAAAGAAGGCAGAGGCTGCGAGTGTCACGAGAAAAGTGAGAAGAGTGAGGAAAAAGAAGCACGATGCTTTGAATGAACTTCGAATTTCTGGGACGTGTGTGCGCTTGGATAAAATGCCGACCCGAATCACGTCGCATCGTTGGCCATATGATAGGCAACAAAAAATGGAGCAGGCCACAGAAATAAGGACACCCAAGAACCATATCTATAACTTTTGTCTTTTTCCGTGTTGATCTCGCTCGGAAAAAAGAAAGAATGATTGCTGTGGATGAAATCAGGACAAAAAATTACTCTTAGCTGTGTTGAATAATGCGAATAATTTATGTCAACAGATGAGAACAAACATCGATTATATCATTTAATTACAGTTTACGAAAATTCTTTTACTTTTACGACCTTTTTGCTTCGTCTATGAGATAATAATCTGATAGCATGTTGTCATCTCATTTTGTTGTTGCAATGTTGTTCTTGTTTCTTTAGTTGTTTGTTTGTTTTTTTTTTGTTGCTTCTCTACGTAAATCGTATAGGTCTTGAGATTCGAAATAAATTGTTTTTTGTGTATACTGTACAACGTATTCTGAGCTTTCTTTGGACTCTGAAAGAAACTTCGGTTACCGATCTCAAGAACATTCATTTATCAAAGACGAATGAAAGTTTAGCAGAATAGCTCGGAGCCAAAGTTCGTATGTTGGGCACGAAAAAAATTCTTATCTCCAACTGTAACGTGTGTTCAAAGAAGTATTAGGTATCTTTGACCTTAGTATTGTCGCAGCACGAGATCAAAAAATGTCTGAACCTGTTTTCGATTAAATCCACTATGTTGTCTTGTGCTTTTTTTTACTGTGTATACTGAGAGCATTCGTGGATTGACGTTTGCCGTCAATAGACACTATAAAACTCGAGATGTAGAGAAACGAACACACTAATTTGAGTGTTTTACCAGGGACTGCAATGTAATAACGCTCCGATTAAATACAAGAAACTGCGAGACGACGATAAAGTAATATGAATGTCATCGGAAAAGTCTCGATCAATTCTTCTTTGCGATCTCAAAGAATAATACAAAGTTAACCAACGACAAAGTGAACCAACGTGCAGTCTTTCAATTTCTTATTGTCATTCTGACTTTCTTTATATTGTTAGCGTGTCTTAACGGTTTGGCTTCAACAACATTGAAGCGATAGAGATTGAACCCAGAATAAAGGAGAAAAAAAAGACAAATTCATGGGCGCTGCTTCCCGAATGATTACTGAATTAGACAAGAAATTAATAGTGAATAAAATCTTCTGGTTTATTCCCAATGTTCTCTTTGACAGGCAATGGACGTGACGGAAACAAAAAAATCATTCATGATTCCGCCTTTTTCCTACCCCAGTAAGCTTTAGAGTCGATTTATCGAATCAAAAATATCACCCTCTAGCAAAAAGTCTAAAAACCATAAGAAGTACGCGAGAAAGAAAATAATTACAGGAATATAAAAAAAAAATATTAGTCATTGAAAATACAAGAAAGTTCGAATAAAAGTTGGCGGAGAAACAAAACTCAAGCGCATGTAAGAATATGCGAACAAAAAAGAAAATGCGTTAAGAAAAGGAAAACAACAGTAAATCAACAATCGACAGTAGGGATAAACACAGAGGAGTATTATAAATATATTTGAGAAAGGAAGAGATGGAGTTGAATGAGACAAAAGCCAGGAACTCTGTCAAAGAACGACAAGTTAAGGCGCGATGGAGACATTGCTCGATCGAGGTGAAAAGTACGTGTCCAATTGGATATACCAGCAAAATGAAGAGAAAAAGATGAAAGAAGAAAAAAGAGGAGAAGGAAGGGTTGGACAGAGGGGAGACAGGAAAAATGTGAAAGATATCGACACGATTCGCCTAGGGATGAAACTGAAGAACGTTTTACGAGACAGCGACAACAGCCCAGCAAAGTATATGACACAGAGTAAGAACTGCGCCTGGAAAGTCTCGGGCGATTGGAAAAACCTATAATAGCTTGGTATGTATTGGCATATACATATATGTATTTATACGACGAAGGGAAAAGAGCGATTCGGCCGGGAGAGTAAAAGTGGTGGATAAAAGAATTGATCCTTTTGCCACGAGAGAATTCCCACAGGACAACACAAAACACACGCGATGATATTCCGTATCGTAAATGCGCTTGTTTTATGGATATATGTGCATTTGAAGAAAATCTTTTTTATTTTTTTATTCATCAGATTACACTTGAACAAATAGAACTCCATTTTTCACGTTAGTGGAGATAGTATAAAAGACACAAACTGCGTATGAATTTATGAAATTCTTTGTGAAAACATTTTATATTTTATTATTTCTAAACAGTCTTTCCTGACATTTATTTTTTTACTTCAAAGCCATATTATATTCTCAGCACTCTGCAAATAATTGATCCTCTATAAATAATAGTTTCCGGAGGATACTGAAAAGATTTTGAGTCCTGGGGAAAAGTGATTTGATAATTTAGATGTTAAATCTGCTTGCCTCGAAAAAAAACGACTTCTGTGAATCCTCAATTTCCATACATTCTCTGAATCACATTCATTTTTACTGATTTTTCAATATCGCTCGTGTACAAAAATTGAAAATGATTGTGTGAAGATTTTCTTTTGGAATTGGAGCAAAATTCACTGTAGAATCATGCGTACATTCTCGAAGTTATATTCTTGGCTATGCTGCATGTGAGCTGTATGTGCGCAGACCTACTTGTGTGAGAGACAATCATTGTGAAATGAAACTGGTCGGACGATAGAAGTAAAGGATGAAAATTACATCAGTGAGCACACAGTGGCTTCGTTATAGGAACGAGAGCAGCTAAACTCTCGTCTCCAACGAGAGGAAAAAAGAATGTGAATGAAATAGAAAAAGAGAATCTTTCCTCTCGATGTTCACATCAGCCAGAGCTAGCAAACAAGCAGAAAAATATATAGTTAGTACTAAAAGAAGAAAAAAGAAGGAACAGGAGAATAGTGGAATGGAAGAAAATATTTTTTGCTTCCTCCTGGTGCTCTATTCAAGATGAGAAAAAAACCAAAGAAAGAAAACAATATCGGAAGCATTTTTAATGTCGATTAAGTGCTTAAATCTTGTCAGTGAATGCTTTCCTCAAACGTAGTATTTGAAAATATTGTATACCAAATTTTCTACATTCCGTTACTTATTTTCTCATATTTCATCCGCCGTTTCTTTATGCTGAGGAAAAATACCTAAATTGTGCTTATAAAATTCTAGGAATTCATTACTCTTGACGAACGCTAATCCTTTTCTGTAGAGCAATGTTACCTGTGATTTCACATTAACTTTGTAAACGTGATCAGCTTAATTCGGAATCATGCTATTGAAGAACTGGATAAAAGAATCTTTCGAAACTACACATCAAAAGTTCTTAGCACACTTTGAAATGAAATATTTTTATGAAAATGAATTTTTCTCGTAATTCGATGTATATTGTGTAAAATCGTTAAAATCGCAAAAAACTTTTAAAGAACGTCAGTGTCAAAGTTTTGTTGGTGGAATGCAGGTATGAGATGTAAACTCCAGGTTAGTAGGTCACGATAATGAGTTCGAATTCACATGCGGGTCGTCATAACGAGCTCTAATTCGCATGTGCTCTCAGATTATCGCTCACTAATATCGTTTCATCTATAAATTACTCCAAACCACCTTATTTGAATCTAATAACCATTTGTCTAGTCGTGAATCCTTCGTACGTTGAGCCTTTAAACTAAAATTGAGATTAAAGCAATTTCTCGTGAGAAAAACTTCATTCTATGGTTTTCAAGGTATTGCCCAGATATTTTTAGGTTTTATCAATTTTTCACGATAAAAACGATGTTTTTACTATTTCGTTCAAATATTTTTTACCATAAAGTGTTTTTTTTTCTTAATTGTGCAATAGTTGACCCTAAAATATCAACATACTTCGTCAAAAAATAAAAAACAATATTTTTATAATACAGGTCGAAAGGAATAAAAATAATGTTTGGCATGTGGATCATTCTTGAATTCAATGGTTCTCAAAAATACTTTGTTCGAACGAACCTCTTACCTAACGTTCGCTTCCATCATGGATATATTTTTTTTGTTGAGCACGAATGCATTTTATTCCCATCGTTGCTCCTGACAAAAGACGAGAACTCGCCAATCGCATCAACGTCGTCTGCTCGATGTTCCTCCGACACGAAGAAACATTCAGAGTAAAAAAAAAAACTCCTCGAGACTCGGAAGAATGGTCTCAACTTTCTATGGAAATATTTGATTCGAGATAGGATTGACAACGAACCGTTCTACGGAGTAAACATGTGTGAAACTATTTATATGTCACCTCATACCTGCTTTTTTTGCGCAACGCTCAAAATACTCTCCCGTATCATAATATTATTTATTTATCAATATTCATACCGCGTTATATCAAGAATATAATTTCACATTTTATCAACTACTGAATTAAACTTCACAAATAGCACAAAATAACTCAATGAAATATGAAATGAATGTATATTTTCTCGTATTTTAGGCAATAAAAATGTATCACTGAGAAACAAATTTCGTTGAGCCAATAAAGTTGATTTTGTTGGACGAAAATATGGTGAATTTAACTATTTTTTCGTTCAATGAAACGACGTAGATGTGCGATTCAATAAAAAAAAGGAGGTGAATTGATCATATTTTCGTCCAACAAAACGAATTTTGTTCGTTTAATAAAATTTTTAATCAGTGTACATTTTTATAAATTGAAAAAATTGAATGAATCGATGTTATTGTACACCAGGTTATCAGCCTTGATAAGTCGAGCTCTAAAAGATTGACTCCTGTCAGGAAGAATCCGATAACTCATTGATTCAGTTGCTATTAGACTAATTATTTTTTAAACTGAATAAATGAGTTGAAAAAATCATTCCAAAAGATGACGATAAAAAGTTGTCAAACCTCGTCAAATTATCTATGAAAATAAAACAAACATTTCAATCAGTAAACAATGTATTAATTTTGTCGATCTTCACATGACGATTAATGGACAAAATAGCACACGTTTCTCTTGTCTCTCAAAATCGACTCTAGTTTTACAAAAGTTACGAAATACGAATACAAAGTTCAGCTTTAATTTCTCCCTCCGTGACGTTTTGCCGATAATTCAATCGCTGCAAGTACGAGGTTCGGTTCTGATACGTGGCTAAACAGCGGTCTTTCATTAATTCGACGATAAATTTGCACTTGACACAAAGACCAATATACAAACTTTCCATGTACAGAAGTATTTTCAACCGCGTAAGCAATTTATTTTCGTCCACTCTGAAAACATTACAGTGGTAAATACTACGCGATTAAGGCTTTTTTGTTTTTTTTTTTCCTCACAAGTGTCTGTTTGGTCTGCATGTGCTATAGAGTGCTCTAGATTTTTAGGGTTTATTGTGTACACTCATATCCACATGAATGTAAGCGAGAGAGAGAGAGAGAGAGAAAGAGAGAGAGAGTGAACTCGGAGAAGAAGAGTTAGGATCGGACAGCGTGTAAACTCACCTCGGGAGCTCGCAATATTGCACCGTTGGGGGTAAAATTTACGAGCTCTTCTCTCACGCGGGCTCCAGACCATTTGTGTCATTTTGTTTTGTTTTTCCATCCCGTGAAGCCCGAGAAATCTTTCCTTTTCCATCACAAAAGCACACAAACAAAAGAAGGGAAGTAGTGACTCTCTGGTGGTCGCTTCGTGTTTCCTTCAGGCCTACAAGCAGCGCATACAGTGCATTTAGTGTCAAATTCAATTGACACCAATAAAGTGCTTATGAAAAAATTTATAAATTCAATATTTATCGATTAAAAGAAATATTGATTGTGTAGTGCCTTTATAATTATTCAAAGCTGTGTCAATTATTTTGAAAAAAAACCCCTTCAAGTACCACAGAGGTTAAAACAATTTTTCAACACATTTTTCCAACAGTTTCAACTTTCAACCGGAAACGCTAGAGAAATGAATGTGTATTTTGGGTGTAAAAATTCTGACTGTTCTCGGCAAATGAAATAATCAAAATGAGTAAAAAAAAAAATGGTTTTCAAACCATAATTATTTACATGGATGTAAAATTGAAAAGCCTATATACAAAGACAAGAATAAGGTTAAAAGAGCAACACAATCAGTGACCAGCTGCAGAACGTCCCTGTTTAGTTCTTGTTTTTTATTTAAAAAAACAAAATATCTTTCGAAACCAAGAGAAACATGTGTGGAAGACGTAAAAAAAAGGAAAATTTAGTGCGAAAGACGAGGAAAAAAGACTTGGTGGCATTTTGAGTGCTGATCCACGACGAGTACGCTTGAACGTAGTTACGTGAATAAGGAGAGTATAATTTTAGAGATAGAGATGCGACACGTTGGTATATACGTTTCTCTCGTTCTCCTCTATTTGTCTCGTAAAGGGTTAGGACCGAAATATAAACGAGACGAGGGGAAAGAACTTGAGAGAGGATCTCTTCGTTTCAATAATATACAGCGTGCTGCCCAACCGGTGGCTCGACCCAAACACCATAATAAACCCTGAAATATGTGTTTCGAAGATACACATAAGAAATTCCTTACTATATTCGAACGATTTTTCTATCTCTCTCAAATTCCCTTGATCCTATGTCATATTTCGTGGTTCGAATATTTCTAAAAATTCCTTGCAATGTTCAATTCGTCTTGTTTACATTTTTTGTTTCTCATCTCAATACTTTTCCCGAATCATTCATTTTGAAATTCTCTGCAGATTTTTGTATAGTGGGAATTTGAATTTTCCATTCAAGAGTCGGACACGGAAATTCTTGGAAGTCCTCCTCACGGAAGAAGTTTTTTATTTGCGTAAAATACTGTTCGACAGGATGGAAGAAAAATTTCGTAAAATGGAAAGTTTATTAAAAAGAGATGGGAACCGTCTTAGTTGAGCAGCATTAGTTTTATAATTATTTTGCTTTGTTATTTTTGGTATTATTTTGCAGTTGATGGAACAAAAATTATGTCATAGTCTGTGTTTGGATAAAATGGGTTGACGATCGATTTTTTTTTTTTTCAAATGTGATGAAAAAAGTAAAGTGTCAGGTCGAAATATTATATCCATTGGTACATTGGAGATATCATCTAACTGACATGATGCCCTCTCGTAACTTCAATTGCTCCTCTACGATGCCACAACACGTAATTTCCTCTCTCTTTGTTTCCCTTTATGGCCATCTCGTATCATGCGTTGATGAAAATCGATGAAAACTTACGATCTTGATCGATCGAACGATTCCACACCAGGCATGTCACCATATTCGCGTATTCCAGGCATTTAACAACCATTAACGAATGTAATGACGCAAAATTTATCAGATATTTCATCGAGAATTACAAAGAAGTGAAAGGCAGTGACACTTTTTTAATCAATCAACCAAGTATCGTGTCCACAGATCAGGGGACTGGAGTAAATTCCCTGACGAGTAATTTTCTGTCCCGAGTTGTCAGTTACCAGGGATGTGACGTTACCACATGAGAGCCTATCAGAAATTGGGTGGCTCAATATTTAGAAGGATCGCTGCGAGAAAAAATGTTCGAATTCACTTATTTCTTTACCGAGAAATTATTACTTTTTTCCAATGAATGTTAATCCATGTGTGACAGTCTGTATCGAAAATTTATGTCACAAATGTTATCAATGATAATTTCATCAAAACTCTGCCCCGTTTTATCTTCCCCATCGACTTTAAAGCCCCATTTCCAATTTACTTGAAATTAATATTCTATATTTGCACCATTTCTTTGAGCTGTCAAGTTAAATGTTTTTATATACTTCACACCAATCATTAATATACCAAATTGAAAGAATTCGATGACACTTCAAATTTTTTAAACGGCTCGACTGAATTCGATCAAAATTATTCATCAATCGAGTGCCATTTTGCACAAGAAATGAGTGAACAATATAAATATTTCTTTTTGTGTTACACTGATCAGCCAACGCTCAGCTGGAATTTGTCTTTTTTATTATATGAGAGCTTCGTACGTGGGATACAAAAAATTTTCTCTGACGACGATCAACAGTGACGAAACTTCGAGATCTCGAAAATGTTAAGAAATGAAAGAGTTAAATATTGCATACAAAAAAAACATCCACTTTCTTAACTTACCCAATCACGTCTTTTGAGATACTCAGCTGCTATCTATTCATAAGAGCATGTTTTAGATGACACCCTGTATACTGTCGAGCGTTATCAAAATTCCGAAATACCTTCGGGACAGTCACCCCTACGGAGAAGGTTGAAGTTGGTGTTGGTGTGTATAGGTAGAGGTTCGTGACATGGAAGCGTCGTTGTCGTAGTAGAATCTCTTGTAGAACAGACATTGGTTCCCACGGCGTTTGAGACGTCTATGCCAAGAAATTTCGCGCATAATTCGAGGTAATCTCCCTTGAGTTCGCTCCGAGAGTTATAGAGAAATTTGGCGGATCAATGAGTGTCATGTGACTAGTGCATGACAATGCAGCGATCTTAAAAATTTATAGTATTTTGTCACATTATCTTGCTATCCTTTTAAACACTGAGATCTAGATTAAAAATTGGACCATTTTCAAAACTGGTAACAATTTCATCGAGAATAAGTAAAAAATTCTTTTCAAAAATGCAGTGAATTAAAATAAACCAGTTCAGAATACCTCGCGTTAAAATTAGTTGTAAAAAAAACACAACACGATAAATATTAACAATAATTTAATAATATTCACAATGGGAGGCTGAATCCGTAGTTCAATATTTTTATTTCATTAATGAAGTGCTTTCATAAATACAGAACGAACGCTCCAAAGAACTCAACGACGGTTCTACGTCTATAATATAATCTTAGCAGCAGTTCGTGACTGGTGCATCATACTTGAGAAATTTCAATTATTTACCGTCTATATTTCCTATTTGTTGGAAGTGAAACAAATATGGTTTCTACGGAGCTAAGGAAAATTCCACATAACTAATTTACTTTGACGTGGAAAAGTTTACGACAGACACGGTATGAGAATAAACTTGGATGGAGTGGTGTGTTGTATATTCGACGCAGCAGGGAGTGTCTTTACCCCTATTCAATTCTCTTTTGGTTGCTATTCTCTTTTATAGCATCGCACCAACCCCTTGTGTTAACGTCCTCGTCATTCTGTGGGCTTTCCTTGTACCTAGACTCATGTGGTTAGCAACGAAGAACGACAGTCAACGCAGGGTGGTCGAGTTAGAAAGAGAACGAGAGAGAGAGAGAGAGAGTGAGAAAGAGAGAGAAGACATTGTTTCGTAGCATTGGACTATTACATTTATACGTGTTTCAGGATTGATTAAGATACTTGCATTGTCCTTCCCAGTCTCGCAACAACCAGACAAGATTTTCTAGAGCTGTGCATGCTTGTCTGATAAACATGTTACGAATACTGGAGAAAGGAAATTCTCGCATCTACTGATTATGTTTAGCAAGAAAACGTGGAAGCATCAGACATTGTTGTCCTTGCAACGTCTGTGATAACGTCGTTCCCTATTCTATATAAAGACCTACACGAAACATTGACACTTTCTCGAACAAATTATTCGGGTTGTTACTCACGATGAACAGGAAAATTCAAACCCAATATAAAGTGAGTTCAGTTGAAAACAAATAATTAAAATAAAAAATAAAATGTCATGGTTGAAACAGTATAGTATTGAAATGTTTTGTTTAACTTAATTTTTCTTCTGGGTTCCGCTTTGAACTAAAAGTGTCATAAGCAGAAAAGAAGTGAGGGTAGGAAAAAAAATGGAATGGAAACGAATATCATGCTCCTCATCATCTTTCAATTCGCGAAACTGTATACTCTTACGAGCAAAGTAAAGTCGAGATACCGAGAAAGAATTTTTTATCGTAAAATATTATGAGGAAGCAATTTGCAGAAGTACACCTTTTATTTGTATTTGCGCAGTTCTTGTGGAAAATGGTAGAGGACTGAAAGATGTGAAAAAGAGGGCCATGAAGAATGCAGATGATCCCTAGAGAGGGTCGGCGTGAATGTCGAGTATAGACGTTGGGGTCTGGTTTCCTCTTGCTTCGTAAAGCAATGATTCGATTTGGCTGGATTCGATTCGTCACCCTCTCTTGTACCGAATCCTACGTTCGAACGAACCCATATAAAAAAATTGAATAAAATGACATAAATGACAAAAAAAAAAAAAACTTTCTTGTCATGTTATTTCTGACGTCCTGTGGGTCTAAATATTACTGAAAAATAGGGTGATAATATAGAGAGGCATACAAATGAATTGTAAAAATTCCAGTCACGATTCGTATCACTTCGCGGTTAGTCGAGGACAATGCTCGAATTCTATTAAACAAAAGATCTCAATTTGCAAAGTTTAATACGCGAAAGGAATGTGTTTAAGCCCCTCTGTTTGCTGGCAGTTAATACGAGCATACAAAGGCTCGAAATGGACGTTCGATAATAGAGAAAGAGAGGAAGAGAGAGACCAAGAGAGCAAGAAAGACATCGAGATGAGTTACATAAAGTTATTCCAAAGACGGGGGAAAGTTGAAACTTGGAACTTTAGGTGTGAAAGGCCATTATAAAACGAGAGAAGGGAAATAGTTTCACGAAGATAGGAAAACATAAAGATGAGGGAAAGTAACGCCTGAGACATTATCCTAGCTCGATTTGACCCGCGAAACTCAAAACCTTAATTTACCTTCCTCCCATTTTTTTTGCTTTCTTCTTTCTCTCTCTCTCTCTCTCTCTCTCTCTCTCTCTCTCGCGTTTTCTCTCTCGTGTTTTTGCTTTTCTTTCGGCGCTCATTGTATTTTGCGATTGTCCTGCGCTCGCTCTTTCTCGTTTTTGCATCTTTTTCGACGTCTTTCCTACTGTCTCATCAATCTGTTATTCTTCATCTTGTTTTCTGCTATTTTATCTTATTCTATTCAATTTTTTATATTTTTTTATTATTATTAATGTCTTATTATCCATTATGCTTTACTTTGTTATTATTATATTTTCAAGTTTTTGTATTTATGTATTTTGGTTTTGTGTAGTTTTATTACCTTAGCGGTGTGTGTTTTGTATTTTGTGTTTTATTCAATTTAATTTTATTCGTATTTTTTCTACTCTTTTATCCTCTTACGGCTCCTTAAATTTACCTCTTGCTCTATGACCCGCCGGGGCGTTATAAACAAACAATCAATCTTTCTCTCTTTATCTTTTCCCTCAAGTATTTTTTTTCCTCTATCTCTCATTCATTCATGTTTTAACGATTTTCAGTTCTTTGCTCAGTCTTTTTTTCAATTGTATCCACAACTTCTACTCTCGCGAGCGTGCATTAATGGTAGCCGCGATCTTTCAATACCTTTCAACCCTCATTCTTGCTGCTCATAGAGAGTTTACTGTACCGGGCCAATCTATGAAAAAACCACCGATGTGGCCAGTACAAAGTCTCGGCTATAAAAGAGGGCCATTGAACACGCGCTTCGATCTATTCTACGTACAAAGCTCTACACGATGAAAATGATCATTTTCCCATAAAATTGCCACTTCAAAAGCGCTTTATCGTTTACAGTCTTTTTTATCGTTTTTTTTTTAGTGTGATAAGTTGATATGACTTCCTGATTTTGTCATCTATTTTTATCTTTCTCCAACCACCTTGTTCAAAATATACTGATTCGGTCATTACCAACTGATGACGTCATATAAAATGTTTTCCTTTCCACTACGAGTCATAATCATTCCTAACAAAATACACAGAAAATAAAAACGTTAAATAACCTTCATAGATAATTGCTAACCAATTCATTCTTCATGAAAAACCTTAATTAATGGATTTCGATGTATTTTAATCACATTCGCGTTGACCAAATAACAACCAAGTCCAGAATTTCGTTCACGCAATCTGTGAGTTTTGCAAAAATGATCAAATATTCCACATTTTGCAATTTCATATTATGTATTTACCGTGGAATGCAGTCCTCCGAGTTCTATAAGTTAATTTTAAAATAATACACACCCAACACATATTAAAATATCATACTTGTATTTTTTTCTTGACGTCTAGATTAGTGGTAAAAGTAATAATGCATATTGTAGAATTTTTTTAATATTCGGAACGAGTAAAAATCCTTTAGGGGCAGGTGACTGATGGACAATGATTTGTGTGAAATATAGTGTTGTGAAATATATGTATAAATATATGTGCATGAGAATTAACGTATGTAGAATACTAGAGAAAAGCGCAGAATGAGGAAGGCCAAGTGGCGAGTGGTATAAATCCAATTTGCGAACTGCGTTGCCGAGCCAAGGGTGCACAAATGTTGGAGGGCTGTATGTATATAGTCAAGTGCTATGTGTTGGTTCGCGTCAAGTTGGACGGCAGTGATGATAGTAGCAAAGAGACATGTATATATGGTATGTATGTGGATAGAACGGAGAGTTTCATTCATTAGCTCTTATTAGGCTGCATTATGCAAAAATGAGTCAACTACCTCGTCAACCGAAAATTACATGAGTTATAACAGGGGCTTCTCTTGCATCAGTACATCGGAATACAGTAGGAACGAGGCAAAGAGAGCGAGAGTGAGACAGAGAATGGAAAGCAATAAAGTTCGTAACTCTGACGAATTTTATTTGAACCTCTTCTTAATGGAATTAAACTGTTTCAGTGATTGTCATCCCACAAATTGTAGAATTGTATATGAATCTTGATACAGAGATAATATAAATTCATAATATAATTCATGAATTTTCGAGTGGATCGATTTTTATGGCAGTTTAAAAACATGAAGAATTTTAATAAACCGAGAACAGTACTTATTGCGTTAATTAACACAGCATACAATGGATTTTCATTCTCCATGTTTAAGAGTAGTATAAATATCCCATATCCATATAATTGGCTGTTGAAGCGAATGAATATTCGAATACATGTTCAGGTAAACAACGTGGATTATAAATGATCTTCAGATTACATCCAAATTAACTTTCCTACAAAATAACAATAATAACATTTATATATAACCATATAAACAGTCTGGTTATGACGAAAACAATATAATCAAATGATAAAGTGTCATTTATTATAAAAATATTATGTTATATTATGTTATGACGATAATGTGAATGATTTCATAACAAAATACAGAATTAATTTCGAATTTTTCTTTCCCATATCGTAGTTGGTACTTTTTTACATTTATCTCCATTGGAAAATACGAAAACTTTTTCACGACGAGTTTGAATGCAGGGAGAATGTTTTCTTTCTCCAAAATCTTTGGTTGGGCTTCTTCTTCATTGAAATTCACGATTCAGTCAATTCTAGTTAATTTGGGAGTTGCTTGAAATACGTTTAAGTCCTATTAGACCTCATTCTCAATTGAGATTTTAATCGTAAACGAGGATAACTGTGATTACGACTATTTTAATAAGAGAAGAGGCAGATCGGCCGGTCAGAAAAATTATTATTGATAGAAGCCTCAACCTCACAAGGCATAAGCTGCTCTCAGGAACGTTAGCCCCAGGTTCCTTCGGTTCTCCAAGGATTCAACCACTCTAGTGGTTCTCTCTTCCGTTGCCTTGGGCTACATTGAGATTATTTACGAGACCACGCCTGACTGCAGCACGTTTTGCTATTGGCAGAGAGGCGGTTCTCTACAACGCGGCAAGTACACGTATACCATAAACACCGACTATTTCTATTATCCATACGTACCCTATAATCGTATACACGCGTAAAGTAATGTACGACATGTTACATGCCTCCCTTGTGCATAAGATACGTGCATACTTTTAATAATATTCGTATGCAACCCCGCGTTCAGAATTCACGTACTAGCACATGCTGTTTGTATTCGTCAACGATATTAAAGCCATGGAATCGTATCCAGAAAATCGAAAATTCGATAAAACACTAAAAAACTTTTTACTATCAACGTACATTCCCAGTTTTTTTGATTAATGTTCATAATTGTTATTATTTAACGTACTATTATGGTTAAAAAAAGAAAACTGAAAAAAAAATTGGAAAAAAATGATTCCGGAATTTATTTTTTATAATTCCAACATTTGGTATTTTTCTCGAAATTTGAACAAATTTCATTCCAAAAAGAATGTAAATGACTATTCAACACTAGGCTGACTTCAAGAATTAAGTTCATTAATGTCAAATTACCTGAAGCCACCATAACGAATTTGAATCCAATTGATGAATTGTAATCAGAACTTGAATCGTAAGAAATAAGTAAGGACTCAATCCTTGAGTCCTTCAATTCAGAACACTTTTAGAGCCACGCGCATTTTTCAATTGATTACTTATTTGATAAAGTATATGATCCAAAAGTTCAAAATAATTCGGTTCTTTCTAAATCGATCGATCTTATCGCGGTGAACCAGGAACGTAAAAGATTCTATGCACAGGGTTTATTCGTTGCCCAGGTTTGTGGTCATCGTCCATGTCTGAAAAATTTACCCGAGGTGGCGAGTTTTGTACTCTCATATGCATGTACAGAGTATTCCAAACCCTCGTGTTATCTTCTCACATTTTCCACCACAATTTTCTCTTTTACGATTCATATCCTATCTCCGCTTACATATTTCCAATGGAAAGAGTGTGGCGCCTGCATCTGCCTTGATTCCACGGTTTTACAGACCATCTCATTTCGTCTCGGTGGATATTACGCGTCACTCCATGTACATAAACACACACATACAAATATGGGGTATTCCACGCCAAGTCAGCCATTTTTAAATCTTCTATTCAATTTTGCTCAAACCTCGAAAAGTGCAATAAAAAACCGAGCTAGTTCGAAAAAAATCGTTTGATTCGGTTGATTTTTCGCAAAGCTTCTGAACAAAGATTCATCGAATCTCGTGAATGGATGGACAAAAAAGTTTGACAAATTCGTGAGCACAATAAAAAAATTGAAGATTTGAAAGTGGCTGACTTGGCGTGGAATACCCCGTATGTATATATTATACATTGTTGTATATATTCATATATATGCCGCACGACAGAATCAATATCGTGGCCAATATAACGCGCGGAGAGATGAAGAGAGAAAGGATGTCTACTATATATTTGTCTACCAACATTCTGGAGCTCGATATTCGATGGGGTCTTGATTGGATCAACGTTGGGGGCTAATGCGCGAGCATTAGTGGTCATCAATATAGCATGCACCTATTCAGAAAGGTCGCGATAGAGAATGATGCTAATGATGCGGGTAAACGTGGAGTATCACGAAGATTGATCTCATTCATTTGTTAAGCACTTTATCGATATGCACTTATGTTTTATGCAGGTATCACAATGCGTTAAACGCATTATTCATGAATCTCATACACTTAAGTTACAAACAATAATATATTGCGGAGTAAACTTCAGGTTATATTTCATTACAACATTTATTTGGAAGTGCAACATTCCGGCACACGCGACCGCTATCAGCAGAATGTCGCGTTTTCCTTCATTTCGTAACCAAAAATAAATAACTAAAAAATTGTGAATATATGGAATCCTTTAGATTTTCATAGATTTAGATAACTTGGCGTTATTTATTTCCGTTCTTCCTGCGATACGGGCATAGCACACAGAAGGGTTCGAATCTGCACCGCCGATTTATCATTTTCCTGGATTTTATATGAGCTGCAATTTTAAATTCATTTTTTAAAGATGAACAATGTTTCCGGAAAAATTTTGAGGTTTGAAGATGATAAAAGATGGAAATGATGAATTAAACGTGCACGATTGAAGTCGACGAAACAAGGTTTACAAATTTGTGGTGGAAAACAGGGGGCAGCCAAATTTGAGGATTCACAATTTTTATTTAAAATAAAATATTTGGAAAACTTGCGTAGCACAGCTGAATCCGAATGAATCTGGATTCCCTGTTATCGAAACGCAGAAACTATTCAGTGAACTGCCATCGGGAATTCAGCCTCACTTGAGAATTGTTAGTTTAGGTTCACGTCGCCGAATTAAAATAAAAAACTGAATGTGAATAAGTTGAGATTCAAATCCAACTTGTTCTTCGATTGGTGCTTGACAGGCTCAAGGTCGTATTAAAATTTATTCCTGCATTTTAATGGACTCTTGGTTATTCTGACACTTAAAGTATTTAAAAGTTCACAAATCGAATCGTTTATATTTGAGTAACCTCTAATTTTGAACCTCACAAGAATTGTATTTTAAATCAAATGTTCATAACAGTGGAAAGCAAGGAAAGATACGAAACTACCAAAATTGTTGTCGAAATAAATTGGAGTAAAAAGAACTATAAATTTCTTCTGTTTATTACGGTAAATATATTTATGTATCTCTAGTGAAGAGTGTTATTTTATTGTACATTTCATTATTTTCTATGCATAACAAGTTTTCAATATAAAGTTACGTATTTGGAAGAGAAAAAAGTTGTACTTAAATTTTGACTTGGTTGGAAGTATAAAAATGTTGATATTTGGTAGAAAAATAAAATTATCATATACTTGGGTTCACCTTGCAGTCTATCATTGTAATTTTTACAATGAATTTAGTCGTAAAACTTACACACAATTATGCCATATAATTCCATAGTCCATTGCTCGTGAGAGTCGACAATCAAACACGCCTGATTTCATGACAATAAAAAAGGGAGGTACGAGAGACTCAGTCGTAAATATTTTTCGTAAAAAATGCTCCAGTTACTGAGTTTTCTATTTACCCTCTCGTCAAGCCGGTCGATTAATTTCACTTCGATTCAATCTCGAGAAGAAGAGCTTTAACCTAGAACTGAAGTAAAAGAAAATGACGTCTATATATGTCAGTCGTAAATCGAAATGGAAGCCTTCAACTTTTCCTGGAACTGGAATATTAATTTTTCTCTCTTTCCTTCCATCATGGACTTTTTCAGCGTCGGTAGGTATTCTTTATACTCTTTTCCGCTTCTTTCTTTCTTTCCTACTTGCTCCTCTCACTCTTTACATTAAGCGTCAATAAAAAGTTTTCAAAGTTCCCGAACCCTGTTCTGCTCTCGCAAAGAAGAACGAGAGCATAATTTTTTTTGGTTTCGCTACTTCTTTTTCATAATCAGTCGCATTATTCCTTCTCTGTCTCTTCCATTCGGCGTTTCGTTTTTACGATCGTCATTTTATTTCAGCTTCTCTCCCCCCCCCCCCCCCTCTTACCCCTTCCCACATTCTTGCCTCGCCCAATTGCGAAAAGAACGGGTGAAATCGTTATCCGTAGAGTACCAAAACCCAATGTATGTAATTATCCTCTGCCAATTTGCAAAACACAGTGGAGCCGAGACTCGTGCGATGAATTAAAAAGCTCTGTCCTCGAAAAAATGTTGAGTAGCACTCGGAGACGAGAATTCATTTCACCCCCAAACCATCAAGACGAATCTCATGAGCCACAGAAAGAAAAGGCGAGCGAATAAGAGAGAAACGAGAGCTAGGCAGCTAGGATTGAAATACGCGACTAAAAACTTCTTCAAAACGTATTGTCCTAAAAATATAAGTATATTCTGAATATGTTATAAATTCACTGCTATCTGTCACTAGCAGTTATGATGCTACATCCATGACCACCAGTTAATTCAAGAGCACTTGTCCACTTCAGGCTTTTCGCATAAGCATCTCTGAACTCGACATTTTCGACTGTGCACCGTAACGAATTCACTTGATGATACGGAAATCCCTCGCGACCAAAGTATTTTGTGATATGCAAACAACGGAGATACAAACATTCGTCAGTTGAGCAAACGAGGATAATCCTACGATGAGGCCTACGCAGTTCGTCGAGAAACGAACCAGGAGTCTATGAATCTCGGCTTATTCACGATATCATTGCGCAGTGTATGCCATTCGTCAGAGAGATCTCCGCAGATCTGAGCCACCGGCTCATTCACTCATTCCCTTTTCCATCTCTCTGATCTCTTTTCTCTTTCATGCATCTCCATTTAGCTCACGAGAGTTCTCAAGTAGTGTACCATACACACGCCGCACGAGTACTTAGAATTTTTCTCTACTTACTGTCGGCCTTTTTATTGACCCTTTTCAAACGCTAGTTTTTGTTTTTTTTTTTGCACAAAAAAAAATCATTTCTGTCATTTAGATCACTCGTAGATACGTAGAACTCATTTGAAATTGAATCTCTCTTGGATACGCTCCTGTGATCATTGCTGCAGGGACGAGACGATTTTAAGGGAGTTATTCAATGTCGCATCTATTTTAAACCATACATTTATATGTACTATGAAAATTTGAAGATATTGTGTCATAATGGTTTAAAAAGGAAAAAAAACATCGTCAAAAAAGCAGAACAAAAGCTATCGCGTGGGGTAACTCTCTTGAAATCGTTCCTGGGAAGCAAAAAACATTGTTTTTCTTCGGCTGCTGTAAGAAAATCAGAGTTTTCAAAAGAAAATTGCTACGATTATTTAGCTTCAATCGGTCATCTTTTCTGTCACGAGCAATTCTCATAAGTGAGCAAAATCAGAGCTGGATTTTCGTACGAGTTATTTATTTATTTAAATAACACAAAGAATTCCCCCTAAGAATTCCTATATGTTTGTACAAGACGAATAGACGGGGGATGTGAAATTTTCCATGTGTAAATATACACTCCCTTTGACCAAATATATCCAGAAAACATGCACTTTCGAAGTAATTTTTTCAACTTCCCTTCGCTCTCCTTTCACACTGTTGAAACGACTACATGTGTCAGTATGAAGTTTTTCCGAAAGATGCTCTTCGGTATCAAAGCGTGAGTAGACTAGAAATGAAGAGTGAAATTCTCTCTCTCTCTCTCTCTCTTTTGCTCTCATTTTGGGATACACTATGGAAGAATTTCCGAGATGATTTTTAATCTAGCAGATGTGCGACGGGTGTGCGAGGAAGCAAGTTACGATTCGAGGCTTTTCTACTTCTCGTTCGTCTGGAAGCTTCATTCGACCCTACATACAACCCACAGCCACTTAGTACTCTTCCGGACAAACACGCGAGCGCTACGGTCTCCATAGTAGAACGAGAAAGGGTCGGAAAGGAAGAAGGAAAGGGGGAGGACGTTTTGCTATCACTCTCGTCAGCCCTCGCTCATCACACGAGCCTGCTTCAAGGGTCGACTGGTGATTTTAGCTGGGAATGATTTACCGAGACGACCCCGCCCTGTAGCCACCCTCAGGCACCCTCGGCAACATACGGTTTACATAAGCACGTCGTTGTAATTCCCGATGGGACCCGACTAGGCCAACGAAAACTCTTCTCGTGTGTATACACCAGGTCTCTGACAGATTTTTCTCCTATTTTTTTTTCTCATTTTTCACCATCTTCTTACTTCACGCATGTTCCACGCGACAACTGTATTACTGTCAAGATATACGAAAGGACACACAAGAAATATTTCTAGACACATTTTTTCCTTGACCTTCGAACCTTTCAGTCGGAATAAGTCCGCGTTTATCGTGATTTTCACACTTCGTGTGCAAAAAAATAGAACAACAAGTTGTCCCAAAAAAAAAAAAATGTATTTTCACGATACTTTTTACCCCTACAAGGAACAATATATTTCATTGCGACAAAAAAAGCACGAAGTCTACACAAACATCGCGAAAACAGCGAGTTATTCTATTATCGTGCGGAATCATAAAAAATAATAATAAAACTTAATTTATCATTTTTTTCCTTCTTTTTTACTTCAACGAAATTTTCCAATGCCCTGGTGATTGATATAAATCGATGAATCAAATCAATTTTTCTTCGTGTATATACGATCGCGCAACGATGTAAATAGCACTCGATCTTTAATTCACAACCTTCACGCTCACTCTTTGGATAAAGGAAATTGGCAATTGACAGTAACATGAAGAGAAATTGAGGTATAGATGGGTAAAACAAACCCTGTTTCGTATAAAAAGATCGGAGAAAGAAAAAATACATCGGAGCTGAGAAAAGTGCCAGAGAATCAGATACCAATCCATAAGATGTGATTAAGATAGAGTCCTCCAGGCCGTTTGCCCATGATTTTTATCGACTTTGAAGGTCGGAGGCTAAAAATATATGTATCTATATATATATATATATATATATTGCTTATACATACCTATGTACTGTATATATTTGCGAAGCTGAGGGGGAAATCTTCCAATGTCCATCAGAGAATAAACGGCTGCCAAAGAGAGCTTTCTCTCTTATTTTCTTAATCTCCTTCTCTTTTACTTTCATTCTCTTCCGATTTCTCTCTCTCTCTCTCTCTCTCTCCCTCTCTCTCTCTCTCTCTTTCTCTTTCTCTCACTGTCTTTCTCTGCTCAAGATTCAAGAGTCTGTCAAGCTCAATACCGATCGTTTCCCTTCTGCTGTCTCGCGTTTTTATTTCTTCGATATATATACACATATATGCATGCGTTTAACCTCGATTTTCCTCCTTCTATAACGGAAAAACGAATTTCCGATCTCGTCAAGGGTTTTTCGAAAATGCTACGAAACCTCTCGAGGCGAATACCGTAATCTATATATATTGCCACAGAAAATCGAGACGGCGGTCTCAAGCAGGATTTCATGGGAACTAAGGGGATAATAGTGTGAGAGTCCCACAGACTTTATGACTATTTTCCCCCATCGTAATATCAGTATGCATTCACATATATCTAAATATATATATATATGTCTCTAGGAAAATCTCTTGGAACTAGCAAAAGTGGAGATAGAGAGGAAGAATAGAATTTGGTGTGGATTCGACGAAAATTTAGATGTCACACGTGGCATAATACTAATTTGAGAATCAGACCACAGGATTAGGCAGGATTTCCCCAAGACCTTCCCTAAATATTTCGGAGCTTACGCCTCATCTTCAGGGTCTTTCCTTTAGCTTCAATAATGACTTTACTACGATGATGTAATTGCCAACGAGCCACCGGTTTTGTCATGTCTAATCTGATAAAACAGAGCGAGATAAAAAATGTCATGTCATTTGATCGTGGGAGGAAAAAATTTCTACAGAATAGGGATATGATTTTTTCGTTGTTTTCTCCTTTTTTTCCATATCTGCATAATAGTCGAATATGACGATTGTTATTATTGCAAAATAATGTTTCAAATATCATTATTCTATTTGTAATGATTCGTGTCTTTGTTGATGATGCAACAGTTATTCTTCATGATATTTTTATTAAACGGCATTCAAATTTATTGTGTTTGCTTGTGATTCATCGTCAAAGACCTGGAATAATGATGGAGATCGTTTATTTTCTTGTGAATTTATAACATTTTTATATCTAAAATTCCTTTTCTTAAAAATCACGGAGCCTGATGATGCCAATTTAGTAATTATCGTTAAAATGATTGTATAACTGCATGTTAAATGACGAAAATCACTCCCCTTTGGTGACGAGATGATGAAGCTCATTTTATTGAGATGGAAAATTGACAGATTGAACGTTCTTCGAAAAGGGGGAAAAGGAGAGTGAAAAAGTATCACGTGGCTTGACACGCGAACCTCATTAAATACATGATAGATTGGAGTAATAGGTTGATAGTCCATATTTCGACATCGTACAAATCGTTTCTCAGCGTGGGTGCGGCACGTCGTAAAGAAAATTGTAGGGGCTAGAAAAAAAAGGGCATCAGCTGAAGTCAGTTCACGTGCTTTGTCACAAATCAATTGGCGGGAGTCTTCCCGTTGCTGTATGAAAGAATAAATAAAATTTACTTCGGAAATACATCGTAAAAATTATGTTAAAAAACAAGCGTCTAAAAATATCATCGGTTTACCTCCAGAACCAACGACCCTTATACACAAGAGAAGCAAACAGCCTCCAGTCTTCGTGATGATGGTGTGCAAGTCGTGAAGTCATTTTTTGCTCCGCTTGGCGCGTGAATCCTCAGAAAACATATGAAAGGCGAGACGGTATATAGACTACGAGGACAGGAAGATATTATGTAGCGACCTCTCCGTTTGGATATTTAAAAAAAATATGCCCTCCATTTTGTCACAGACTCAGCCCAGACATCATAGTGACGCATGATGTATGTATTATTCAGAAGCCATTGGCACGTGTTTACTGGAAAAAAAAAAAAAAAATTGTTGGCCCTATCATCGTACAGAAGATCAAAAAAGTATTCAGTGAATTTCAAACGATTAATCAATCTGTTGGGGTGGGCACATTCGATTTTTCATCCGATCCCTGAAATATTCATTCGAATTAATTTTTTTTTCATCAATTGGTAATGTTTCAATTCTATTTTTTATATACATGACATATAATAATGTTTCCTTGGATATTTGATTGAAAAAATGCTGGTAAACAAGTGTTTTTGCAAAGAAAATGTATCATGAAAATTTATCAATTATTATTATTGAATTATTGAAAATAAATATCGATGTATATAACATGCTCGCCTTTGATAGTCTCTTGGCCAGGTGTTTTGAGTTCGTTGCGACAAAAATATTTATTGTGCACACAGCAGACAATGAATAAGAACGTTCGACATTTATTTGCAGGTGGAGCGAGTCTGGTGAATGTCGAATTAGTCGAAAGAAATTTATTAAAACTGCTAGTTCATCATCTAACGATCATTTATGTTGCAAGATACATCGACGTATCTCAAATTTCTTTATTGTGTGTAATGTTTAAATGTATATCTGGAATAGCCGATCTAGTGAACGACATTCCGAAATATCAGACTGAAAAAACTGGTCACGTGTTCGAAAGCATTTGGATTCGAAAGAAAGAACTCTCATCTGAGATTATCCAACGAGGGAATAAATGGATCGCGGAGAGAAAGAAAGTAGAGTAGAAAAGAAAGAAGCTTTAACAGAAATAAGAGCAAAACGAAAAGACTTACTTTGTCTCTCTCTTTCTCTTTTTCGTGTGTGTGTCTCTCTCCTTCTCCCACCGCCGTTCATTCATTTACGCACTCCATCTCGCTTTTCTCCATCTTTTAAGCACCAAAGATCCTACCCCCAGAGTTTTCTCTCTTCTTTCATGTTTCAACGAGATAGAGTCGACGAAGATGCTGCAGTTTTCACGAAGCATCGGAAAAGCCAGTTGCAGTAACCCCTTTACCTTAAAAAACTATGTATATCTATATATAAACGTGCTCTCGTTCAGGAAATCGACACTCGTTCACCACTCGTTAGGAGATAGTACGGAGAGGGCGCTCATCCACCGCCTAACGAAAGCCAATTCGTAGCCAATGTACTTTCCAGCAGTTTCGGACAGTGATATAACAGCCATAGTAGAAAAGCTGTGTGGGTTTTTAGCTTCGACGTTCACGAATTCTCAGCTCAAAATTGAGTCTCGATACTTCCCTCCGTCTCTCCACTGTTTTCTCTTCCTTCTCTCTCTCTCTCTCTCTCTCTCTCTCTCTCTCTCTCTGTCAATGCACTAGCTTCTTCGGATTTTGTTCGACTTTACCGATTCAACCAGAATCACATATCCAACCAGCAAAGTAACACGGCACCAGATGGAGAGATATCGCGATCGTAAAGAATAACAAAATTGAAGAGAGAAAACTAATATCTAAAGTTCTCAAACTTCGAAATCCAAAAGTACATTTTTTTTCACGTAAATAATGATATCAAATATACTTTCGTAAGTATTTTATCTGAGTTCGCATAACTTTCTGAAGTTGTAATCGAACGGAGATACGGTGGCTAGAGTATTATTATAAATCAGATCGTGAGCTGATGACTTTTTAGTGCAAATCGTATTCAGAATGATTTTTTTTTGAAATTCTGTTAGAGTATAGACAGAACTTTTGTCTTCGACTACATCAACATGCTGGTGAATATAAACCAACAGTATATTTTCTGAAAGTGAGTGTGGAGTTAGTTCTGAAACGTGGGTTTAGGCGGGCATTGGAAGTAGGCAGTGATGCAAATCTGTGGTCACGAAACCATGGCAACAGAATGTATACAGAAGGACCGTCCACCGTCCATAAAGTCACTAACGTTTGTTATCAGACTTGAGGTGTCTATGGCTTTCTGTCGATGTAGATAAGCTTCATACGTCAAACTATCTTTGTATATATAATTTTACGGCCAAGGAGTCATCAATATCATCGCCAACGTTGCGCATATTTCAATCGAGAATAAAGGGAGTGAAATAAGGTAAAGATTGTTCGGCAAATGTTGGTATAGAAATCCCAAGAGGGGGGTTAAAAATTTGAAGAAGTTCATGCAGTATGATTATCATGAGCACCGTCCCTGTATGTCATTAAGGAATCCAAAGGGAACTAGAACGTCATGGCACGACCACGAACCACGGTCTCTCACTTTCTCTTCTCCTTCGTCTTCTTCTTCATCTTCTCCATCTTCTAGAAACCTCAGCTTGATCCAAGTTTTTCGTGATAAGTATAAACCTTGAAATTCTAGAGAAACCTTGTTCATCGCTCTCTTTCTCTCGCTCGCTCTCTCTCTCTCTCTCTCTCTCTCTCTCTCTCTCTCTCTCTCTCTGCTCGACTATTGATGAGATACTAATTAATCAATCATATCAAGCCCCCGATGCATCAATAACAGCGATAGTGGGCCACAAAAGCAGGTGCCAGCTCTCATGCCACACGATACGTAGTAAAAAACGTAATGAAACTACCTTCGTTACTTTCAAGTCATGCCAAACTACCAATTGCATCACTTGTGTTTATTTTAATTGATGAGCAGCGTTGCGTCAAAGGAAATGAATAAATGCAACTTTGTTTTCCAATCTGAAAATGAACTATTAAGTGTAATTGTGATAAATAATCGGAAATATGGCAAATCTGTGGTTGGGCCCACTTGATAAGATATCGATAATATAATATCAACGTAGTGGCGGACACTTTTCCTGCTCTTGCTCTGTATTTGTCTCACTGCTTCTCTAACTTTCTTCTTATTCTCTCTTTCTCTCTCCTTCCATCGTTCTCTCGCTGTCCTAATAACGGCGAATAGCCTCGTATTAAGTCGTTCCAGAGACTACGTTGGCTCGGTACACACCCTAAGAAGGGAACAAGGGGCTGTGTAACCGGGGTTGCAGTAACAAAGCTCCAATTATCTCTGCGATTTGATTGCCCATGTTACGCCCCGAGACCATACGCCGCGATAGCTGTAGACCTTATACAGCACGTGCATGTGTGTACGTAGTTTGGTATATAGACCAGTATCTGGTGGCTGCTTGGCACATTTTACGTACTTACCGCAATGTGGTACGGGCAGTTGGGTTCGCTATTCTCTTCTTGAAACGAAGAGTTAGCATTTGGAATCAAGACGGCGAGACTCAAGCCATTTTCATCGCCACGTTAAATACATTTTGAGATTTTGTAGCAGATGTACAGTTATGAATCCTGGTAGGAGGCTGTATACAGCAAGAAAGATAGAAACCGATCAGAATCCAACGAGAAAATGTTCTTACCATTCGGTTGTTCATTCTATTAACTTAATTTTAATTTCAATAGGTTTTTTATATTTTTGTTTCTTAAAAATGCCTCAAATATTGATTGTTTATTATAATCGTCATTGGTATAAACTGCTGTACTTATTCTTTTTGTCATACACTTTCTTTACAATCATTTAGCACTCCTGTTTTTGGTGAGTCAACAAAAAGCTCGAAAAATAAAAGAAAAATGATCTGTTGGTTCAAAAACAATGTGAGATTGATAATGTGCATTTTTACAGAACTATATATACATATCCATATACTTATAGGTATGGCGGTACGTACGTATGAACAACCGATCCATAGCAGGGTTATTAGTCAAGTTTAAATTGCATTGGACCATACCAATACACAGTACCAGCCACACTCCATCGTGCAGTTGGCAAGTACAATAATTACCAACTTGCAGCTGTCTCCGACACTCCATACCCTCTATCCTTTGGACTCGAGGATCCTCCATGAAGCTCCATGCTCAAAGACGTCCCTCGGATTGGCCATTACAGCATCTCATCCCTCTCCAAAATCCTCAGGATCTCCCCACTCTCACTTCGGAGTTATATATACCCTCGCGTGGCTTTCCATCGTCGCTTCTCCTCACAGCGTGTTCTCTTGAATCTTCCAAAAATCGAAAGATCCTTCGATCTTGAAGGATTTTCCCAGGATGCCTCCCTGAGAACCCCCTTGCGAATCACTGCTCGCATCTCTGGTGGCTGTTCCCAAGATCGATCGTGGCAAATAGCTCGCATCCTCTATTCGATTAGCCCAACGGGGATAGAAACGAGCGAGTCTTCTACGTTATACTATCTCTATACATCGTACAGTCTTCATGGAAGTGAAGCACTTTAGAGCTTCTTGATGGCGAAACGAACGCCAACCCGTGCACAATGCCCGGGCTTCGTCGCCCTTTTGCATGAGAGCAATCTACTTGTAGTGACGAAGATGGAACCATAACGAGTGAATTCTCTGATGTGGAAAATCGACGGTCACCGGACGGCTAACCTCAGAGTGGCTCGCTCTCTCTCTCGCCCCTTGCACTCACTACCTTCATTTCACCCTAGCTGCTCTCGGGCAATGTCGTTCATCAAATTTCCATCGTTCATTAACGCTCAGACACCAAAAAGGACCCAGTGACTCAAGAGTTCTCAATTCAACTTTATTGGATATATCCGCTCTATCATTTTCTCGATAAAATGTATTGACCCATCAATCGTGGGAATCTTTTAATTCAAAACTCTGTTACATTTACTAATGCTCTACACTGGTCTTCAAAGATTTCAGTCAACATTTAGTTACTGATTAGGCTGGAAAATTAGATCTTGTTCAATAAGAAAAAGAGGGTAGAGGCGACACAAAAACGTCCATTTTTTTTTTTCATTGAAACAAGTAAATGGGACTGATATCTTTGTTTCATATTTTTCAAGCGAACGTTTTCCAGTGATCGTTTCGAATGAAAATCCCAAGCTGCGTTCTGAGATAAAAAATATTCGCTCGCTCATGTATACAATGAAGATATCGAGTTTCCAGCTACGAACAATTTTGTAAGTGACATTTAATGGGGCTGTGTTTGTCTACTATAGGGACTTAAGTACGTCACATCCTTCTCTTCACTATATCCAATGCTCGTGGTTCTAAATACACGAATGAGGTCGTCAAGTCGAATATATGTGCTTCCTGGCACGAGAAAATGATGACGAGGATTTTGCACCACGTGGATTACGTGAGCTGACTGGATCCACGATAAGATTTTTCAGAGGAAGCTAAAGACGAAGAGCAGCAGATGTATGATTCCTGGATCTTCTACAATTTATTAATTATTCTATCAGATTCGTCTTGTGGCTGTATACACATTTCTGGCTTTGCAGGTGCCAGTGATGTTCGCCAAAAATATATCGTTAAGTTTATTCAGGAAGGAAGATAGTTTCGGTAATTCATATCCTTTGATGCACTTCGTTCTCATCTTTCATTGAAAGAATCATATTCCTTTTAGAACAAGCTTTAGAATTATTGAACCCAAAACTACTATTTGTTTTCCGCCTCAGTACAAATTACAGAGCATGACTCTTTGAGTCTGGTTAATTGTTGATTTAAATACATAATTGTCTTTTTATCTGAATTTCGATTGTAAATTATATGAATCGTCTGCACCCTAGTTTTCAGTTGGAAAAGGAAAGCTCGTCGATTCATTCCTCTCTATTTCTCTTCTTATTGTCCTTGGCTCCATCTGTTCTTTATACGGATCCACTTTGCTCACACCAGCAAAGAATGTATATGGTTACGTGAAGTCTCCCTCTCTCTCTCTCTCTCTCTCTCTCTATTTCTCTGTAGTTGATTGTTTAACGTAGCGGCTTTAAGAATCGTGCACTCGCCAGGAAAACGAGGTCGCCCAAAAGGAGAAGACATACGCTCAGCAAGGCTGTATTCATGCAGCAGTCTACGACGAGAGCCAACAACTATTCTCACTGTTTTATATACATAGATATTCAACATTTAGGTATGTACATCCATGCATCGTCTGCTTCTTCCCCCTCCCCCCTCTCTCTCTCTCTCTTTCTCTCGCTCTCTCTCACTCTGGTGCTTATTTCGTTTTTCCTCTCACTCGAAAACCTAGCGATATAACCAACTGTTTCGTAATTTGATACTTTATTGTCTCTTCGTTAAGTCTCGCATTCCTCGCGGACTGCATTGTACACACAATAGCCCACCGTACTTACAGATATGTATATATTTCCTGTGGAGCCTTGAGTTGCACAAAGTGAAACGAACCAGTTGAGTGCTAGACTTGTAGCGTAAATTCTCTCGCTTTTTGTGTCTTTAGTATGTATGTGGTGTCAGTTGTCTAATTGAAGGAGGTTGTTTCCGAAATATTCATGATAAAAACACATTTCATGTGTGAACCGTACACACGCGTGTCTATTTTGTTTTTTATTTTATTTTTTCCGCAGCTGCAATGACGAAAGGGTAACAAAAAAGTTTGTACGAACTGCCGAGGGATTCCATTTTTTACAAACATTTTTACACGACCTTTTCGTCGTGATTCTCATAGATTTCTTGAATCTTTATACACATGTGGACCTCGAACCTCTCAAATTTTGGATCCCTTTAATACCAAGTTCATTAAAAAAAAAAAAAAAAAAAAAAAAAAAAAAAAATGCTCCATTAACTTATTTCTGCTAGTCTCCGACAACCAGAAATTCCAGTTCGTCAAGATCCCTCACGTTCGAAGTAATTTTGCGGTTCCGGCAAAGACTTACCTAGAATACTAATGAGACTGCCAGTTACGAGTCTTTGGCTCGTCGAGAACTTATTTGGGTGAATTAGATTGAAATTTTGGAATTCCTAATTGTAAAGCGATCAGTTAGTCATTGGGACACTATTTTTTTGCAAGAAGATTCTTTAATTTATTTAATAGGGAAAAATACTTTCGCATAGAACTATAAGTCTCTCACGAGAAATTGCTTAACATAATATTCAGGTTTTCTTTTTGACTGTAAAAATAAATAAAAAGTTTTTCCAAACAGCGTTTGTTTGAAATACTCGTTCTTTTCAACACAAATTGGGACTTCTTATGACCCGATTTTGGGCAATGGAACGAAAAAAATATGGAAATGGCAGAATTGAAGGCACGCAAAAGTTGCCTTTTACAACTTTATGTGCTTATGTAAAAAAATGCAAGAGCTTTGAAGATCGCAAAAAAATAGCAAGAAAACAGTGAATGAATTGAAGTTAACATTCTATTTTATCACCCATAAATTAGCATAATTCTTTCGGTATAATAACTAATATATGTAGGTAACCATGGCTATGTCTCTATATAAAAGAAAATGAATAGATGCCATGAAAGTTCGAACAAGCGAATCGCGTTACACGCTCAGTGTATAAGAAAATGGGAATAAAGCGACGAAGAGTCAACGAGAACGAAAGAGTACGATGAAAAGAAACCCCCCTGAGATGAACTTGCCTTTGTAATGCTAAAACGAACTTCTTATTGTTGGGCGATGATTTTGCTAATGGTGGCTTTTCGCCGATGGGATAAAGAGACTCTCAGGCGACTTTCCACGCTCCATCTCTTAACTTTATTCCGAAAGTAATGTATATCTTTTACTCTCTTGCACTGTTTCTTCTTCTGTCCTTTTCCTTTTCTCTTCCTTACCTTTTTTTTAACTTGCCCAACTCTTAACGTCCTTCGTCGAAAGGTCAATTGGTTGGTCTATTCATTGACACTGTGCGGTAATGCAAAAGATGGCTACTCGAGAGTTACGTGACAAAGTGAACGAGAAATTAATTTCATTACCGTTCAAGTTCTAAAGAAATGTCCTAATTGCTAATTACGTTCGCACAAGATATAAAAGCATATACTTTTATGTACCACTTACTAAACATATTGAGAGACCGAAAGCAATGAGTGAGCAGTCGGTGACTGACTTTGACGATCACCAAAGTTGAACAGCCTCCGGCGAGTTTGATACTTCGTTAGGTGGAGTTTTTTTTTTCTTTTGCTGATTTTCTGATGATGCTAGCCAACGGATCAAGTAAAGTATAGCCGTTCCGATTGCCCGGATTTTATACAGTTTGTCCTGATCCTCGTGCAAATGCGATACCGTTGAGCATTACAGGAAAAAGTAGCTGTCGATGACACTTTGGGTGGAGGTTCTCGAAGGAACAGAAACGGGCTCGTGAAACCCGTGGAAGATCTGAGCATCAAATAAAAAAATTAACAAAATACATTCTGGGGCCCTTTTATTGAATTTAAACGTCTTAAGGACTTGTATTTCCCAAAATGGTGATGAATCCAAACATTAATCCAACCTGTGACATGATTGCATTACCTGAGCCTCGATTTTTCTTAAAATGAGGAACGTGGAATGAAATTGAAATGAAAAAAAAAATCTCATTGATCGTTAATTAGGGCGCAAGATAAAAATGTCACTGATACTAAATGAATGAATAAATAAATGTAAATATTTTTAATGAATCTGCTTATCGGAATTCTGGTTGGTGGCGAAGTTAGGAAATTATTTTCAATGGTAACGATATTCTTGAGGGAATAAAATCAGATCAAGTTGACTTAGGAGTTTGAAACTGCGAGAGCTGCATACACGAAAACAAATTTTCCTGAAAATAGTGCAACCCTCTTAGAGAAGAAAACGACACTCTGTCAAGCCAATTCGAGTAATTCATGGACCATAATCCCAATGGAAATTCCAAACAGGTGATTTTTTACGGAAGTAAATGGACTGCAAGAAAAAAGAGATTATAAAATTATGGTCGCTCTCAATTCCTACCAACCACTTTGGTTACCATTACCCACAAGTTTTTCTACTAGTTTTAGTGGATTGAGAAAAATGATTTTCTTTTTCCACAAAGAATGATATATTCTTCTGTATTATTTTTCCGACGAATTTTTCATACGGCGATTCCATCAAATATATCGTTAAAGTAACGAGAATCGAAAGCTTTTGCATATAAATAAAGTCCTATACAGATTCTTCATGCAAACGTTAGACACAGTATGTTCCAATGATATCGATGGCATCGTATCGACAAACACAGAGAACGGAACTCGAAACAAAATATATATTTCTCTAGAAGTTTTCGTTGAATTGAGTCTGAAAAAAAAGTTTTTGATAGATCAGAGGAAATGTAGAAATATCAGAGAGTAGTGCTTTCTCAGTGAGTCGTCTCGTCGTATGCAAAGGAAAAGGTGTGCGCGCGCGTATTTTTTTTCACAATCGAAACACGAGAGGCTTTCTATCGTGTCAGTAAAACGGACGGAAAGTGACATAAAAAGGGAACGACGAAGGAGGGAAAGTGAAAAAAAATAAAAAGTAAAGGATAGACAGATCGGTGTGATTAATTTAAACTGAGCGACAGAAACTTCGAAGAACCGGATGTTGGCACAGTGGAATCAATGAGTGTGAAGCCATAGCTATACTTTTCCTACATCTGCAATTTGTTTAGTGACAGTTTTTCCTAGCTGGTCTAGATTTTATAGATCGCTTTTGAATAAAATACCAATTTACATACTTTTTATCTTCCTTTACCTCTTCGTATTTTTCACTATCTCATCTCTTCCTCTCTCGCTTTCTCTCTTTCTCTCTCTCTCTCTAATACATCTTTTTCGACGTCTGTCTCACTATGTCTTGAACTTCTCTCCGCATTTTTCAACATTCTTCATCTCTCGAAGTTCCATGGAACGTGTCTATTTTACTAGATTTACATAATAGTAGAAAAATCTTTCATCACATGTATCTGGTGCTTTCATTCAAAATCAGTCTCTTCTCAACCTTTCATTTTACTCAGATTTTTTGAATCGTTATGACTATTGAAAAAACGTTGAAACGATTTTTTGGAGGATTTTTTGTTCCTCCACAGATGATGAATATAGATATTTATATGTATATATTTACGTTCCATAATTACGCAAAATATGGAGGAAACGAATCAATGATTGATTTTTTTCGAAATTTTGGACGAAGTTTTCAAAAAAACAATCGACCTGCGTCTTTTCTATGGTTTTTTTTCTTTTTTAATCGAAAGCACTAAAACTAAAAAATTGTTTTTCCAAAAATTCTCAAAATTAAAACGATCGATTGAAGAATTTGAAAACTGGAGAAATACGAAATTTTCAAAAAAAGCTCAATCAGGTACATTTTCGAACGAGTTATAGAAAATCAATAACACAATAAATCGAAAAGTAATAACAGTCGTAAAAAAAATGTTGGCCAAACCAACATAATGCAAAACCCTGAAGTAAAAGATTTGGCGTAAAATATCCCATGTGGAATCATCGCCACATAATTATTCGTCGTGCCCCAGGCAAGCCGTCTCGATACTTCCATTTCCTTACATTTTATCCTTTCGCAAACCTTTACATTCAGAAAACTATATCCTGTTGAACTATTTTCCTTTTCTGGAGATGGCGAGCACACATAATATCGAAATACTCTTTTGCGATTAAAAGTTTCTCCGGAAGGTCATAAATTTCGTGAAGAATTAAATGAACATTAATGAATGATGTTCTAGTATTCGTTCAATATAATTCTTTTGAGTGTGCAACAAATTTTGATAACCGAATGAGCTCAGGAACGATCCACGCAATCGATTAGTTGATTTTTGTCCTACTTCATGTTTCTCGAATTTTTCAATTCAATGTCCCTCACATCCGACCAATCAGATTTATGTTGTACGTCGATAATCTTTAAATTTCCCTTCTATTTATATTTTGCCTGCAGTATACTCTTTCGTTTTCTCTCCATTGCTCAAGTGTTTGTAACGACATTCACCCTCATCCCCTCTTCTTTTAATGCAATATTCCAATATTTTTTTTTCTTCCTTTTTATCTGTTCCTCATTTTTTTCTGAGACTCTCACTCTTCACGTTGTTGAGGCCTCGCAGAAAAAAAACACGTAATGTTCTTCTTTCGTCGAACGGAGATGTGATGGATTCTTTTTGTTCCCTCCTCACAATCAGACGACCTGAGAATAGAGCACTATTATAAATGATTCTGCTCCGGTGTAAATATGTCTGTACGTGGGTGAAGAATGAAATAATAAGAAAAAAAAACTTTTCGATTAAGGAATTGCGATAAAAAAATTAACGGTTAACATTCTGGCGTAAATAATATTAATTGCAACTTGCTAATAAAGTTCACCTTTTTTGTGACGCAAATTTGAACGCAAGAAAAAAAAATCTAACCAAACTTGAAGCTCTTGGGAAAGCTTTCAAGTCAACGTCATATCGTGAAAAAATTAATATAAAATCGTCATAAAAGTTTTTTCTATTGAACAAAAAAAGGTTCAATCAAAATAGTGAATCGCATAAAAAAATATTCGAGAAAATTCATAAAAATGCATTTGCTTCATAATGAAATTAGATTTGAATAAATTTGATTGTAGAAAAAAGAACAAAGGTTGAAGTGATGTGAACAACTCTACGATTTTGAACAGAAATTGCTCCGTTAAAAAGATTTATCAAGAATAACTCTCCGCGGCAATGGTTTTATTTTAAGAGGAAAGGTCATGTAAAAGTCTTTGGAATTTCGAACAAAGATATAACAGCGAAAGAAACACTGAAGAGCAGAGGAAGCTTTCCTCACAGCTGGATGAGTCGTTTCGAAAGTTTTAAGAAAAAAAAAACATACGTAAAGGAAACAAGAGGCTGAAAGTACTGATGCGAACGTGGGCTGTAGAACACTTAGGAACAAAATCTTAGATAATGTCTGAAAGCTATTTCGCGAATCAACTTTTCACACTAACTCTTCGTGATCTTTTAACACTCAGAAATCTTTTTTTCACATGAATTCGATCATTTTTATGACAGGTAAGGACTTTCATATTAAATTTACTTATTCTGAATGAGGTGATATTAATTTACGATAAAGAATTAAGAAAAACTGAACGTCACCACAAATGTCATTCTTGAAACATTTTTAACATTCGTCTGATGCGTTTAATTCGAACTCTAGTGAGTTGAATTGACAAAAAGCAAAAAACTGGACAAAAATCAAAGTTACCGATGGCAAAAAATCGAAACTACTTGTTATTAGCCTTTCTCAGCCTTTCCAATACGTATATCGATCGAATTTCCACAAATTCGATTAACAATGGTGCACGAAAAGGGAAAAAATTGATTAATTCTGTCTCCATTCTCCCCCATTTGTGTTTTTTTACCTATGATACCCATTTTTCACACCGTTCTGACGAGAATATACGGAGTATTTTTTCTTTTTTTTTTATCAAGCGTCGTTCTCTCACGTCCGAATAACGAATAACTCGGGAGTTTACGCATGCTCGAAATCTAATAAATAATACCCTTTTCTTCCTTCACTTTTCTCCGCTTTTCTTTTGCTTCCAATGGCTCTCGTCGCTTCTCTATCTTGCTCTTTATGTCCCTTTTTTACCAGCCTCGTTACTCTCGCCCACGGAATCTTTTTCTCCGGGGATTGAGAATTGCACGGAGCTTTTGCTAATGCTGTGTCTGGTATAGAGTACTTCTCCGTGTGTAGATACATATATATGTATTTTGTACACACAAATGAGAGGGAGTACACAGCGGTGTGCTAACAAAAGCGATGGCAAAACCTTCAGCGAGATTAATTGGTATCATTCACGGGTGTGGTGGTGCTCCCGGGGCAACGAGGGAAGAATCACGTAATAACTTTGCTCTCTCCTCCTGACAATCGACTTGGAAATTTCTTCATGGCCGAGAGAAAAGCCAGGGCACGTGCTCCATTATTTCTTTCTTTTTTCTCACATTGTTTCTTATTCACATATACATAATCCACTACCAGTGAGCTTTGTCTAGCATTGGAGAGGGTAAAGATCTTGCAAATTCAAGGAGTAAGACTATTAACGTCCGCCCTTTTTATTCTCAGCACCTGATGCACGTACAATTGTACTTATTCAGATTGTCGCGGCTACTTTTTAGACACGTTTCTTTCGAAAAGCTGTAAGTATTTTTCTATTGTTTATCGCCGAGGTGAAACGAGGAAAAAAAAGAATAAAATAAGAATAGATTCACAACGCTGTATGTGGACACCACTCAAGTTTCTTACTTAAATTACTCTTTCCCCTTTATTCTCATTCACTATTCTCGTCAATGTTTTATGTTTACGATCTGACTTTTATTCTTTACCAAGCACTAAATGTGCTTCGAAGGATAAATCTTCGGAGACAGATTTTTTAATGTCAAATTATTGTCGAAACAATACAAAATATTCGAGTTTTATTTAAGGAATTCTACGGGTTCACGAATTATCTAAGACACTAGAGAGTGAGCGAGAGAGAGAGAGAGAAGCCTGAAAGATGTCGAAAGCAAGATTTATAGTTTCAAATGACAGTTGCGAATACTAAATGTTTATTTGTACTTAAATATCAAGAGACGCGATAGCAGCTCGACCCCAAGTATCAAAGAGGAAAGCCAGCGCTGTCACGAATGTCACAAAGTTTTCAAACCGTTCTCACGGAAAAACGAAGTTGAACGATAAATCTCAAATTATATAAAAATATAAAAATAATGGCATAAGACATAATGAGGGAAGAGAATTTTACTTCGAGTTACACGGATTGAAATCAAGATTCATGGACACCAGTGACAAAAGAAAGTGTCATTGAGAAAGTGACAATTTTGTATTATTTTTCTCCATACTATGCTCCAATTAAAAAATGTCTTTATCCGTAATGGAGTTAGTCTCCAGTACTCTCCTGTGCTCGCACTGGCTCACTTACAACGAGACTAGTTCATTGACTTGAAAACAAACTCGATTTCGATGTTTATGCCAAGATTTATGTAAATGAATATTACAGTGTGACGTGTCGTTCTTCAAATGATCATTGAGAAATCGTCTTCTTGACACTTCTTCGAAGGACTACTGACTTTTAACCTCATCTCCTCTACCCCTATCTATCTCTTTTACCCTTCAATACCCCCAGTCGCGCGTCGCATCAATTTTCTCGCTCCATTAACCAAAGTCATTTGACACGCACCGACCGCAACATTTTATGCTGCGACCCCAATTCAGTGTTGGGAATCCCTCAGTTAGAAAGAGAGAGAAAGAAAGAGTTGTGTTGATTTCCGGTACAGAGAGCAAATCGGTCGAAGCACACAGAGCGGGAAAGTCGAGGAAAAGCTATAGGAATTCGAACATAAATCTCGAGTTTTATTATTACCCAGGATATTCCATTTCTCTAGTGCAGCAGATTTAAAGTTTCATCGGTTTTTCTTCGATATATATTTTTTTATTTTTTATACACCTTTAAAAATTCCACTCTGACATTTCGAATATTTTCATGAAATTATTAAGTGCGTTGTGAAAGGAATCCGTCTAATATATTGAGTTAATGAATCAAAGCGCTATTATCTGTTCATATGGACTCACATCTGGAAGAATTTTTTTCTGATTAAAAAAAAAAAATCGACACCTGATTGACACGTACTTGATTAAAATAATAACCGATCTCTCTTGTGTTCGCTCACTTGCCAATTTTCGAATAAATTTTTTTTTTGACAGTTAAATCGACTGTCATCGAAATAGATGGACGTTGTGATATTAGAGCAGAAGAAAATAACTTTAGAGTCATAATTTGACGTGCACTTTCACAGAGATCCACTTCGGACCTATAAAGTCATAGGAAACCAATGTGAATGCTGGAAAATGGTTAATAAAACCCTAATTTTATGAGTTTCATCAATTTTATATCAGGGGAGAATTAAAAAGGGAACTGCAATGGAATAGATTTGTGCAGCAAAACGGCAGCACTTGTGAAAAAATGGAGACGATTACTTGGAATACCTCAGTTTCTTAAAAACTGACAGCAATCCTGTCTCAATGTCAAAAACTCGAAGTTAAAAAAGTTAAGTCAATTGTCACTTTTCGATGTTTTCTAATGAAATCCAAAGTTTGACACAGTTCTTAACTCTCACCTTTCACGTTTACGATTACGATTACGATACAAATCGGTGATGCTATTTCGACCATTACTCATCAACATATCAGTGAGATTTTTTAGAGAGTAGAACAAAATAGCCTCATTTTATATTATAAATAAATATAAATAAACTTAAAAGATATAAATCATTCTCGTTTATACTAATTTCGTATACTCGCGTATGTGAATGAGAGTGTATATGAAAGTCTTTTGCCATTGCAAGTACATGCTAGTGGAATTCTGCGGATTCTGTGGAGTCCGATCTCCCGGAGGTCTCGAGGGTGTTTTCGTCATCGCGAACAGTGACGACTACTCATATAGTACGAGAGAATGTGGCTAAAGGGGAAGTATAGAGGGAAGAAAACGGGTTTGCTTTTCTTCCCCGAGCCCATTCCATGCGGTTATACTACTCGAGAAAAAATCTCGGCGACGTGTGTCACGAGAAAGTAGAGAAAAATAAAACCTTGGCTTTGTGAATTCAAGGATTCAGAGACTTTTTGATATGTAGTTTTCTGTGAAAAAAAAGTATATACATTTCTTTACTGAGGGCGAAAGAAACGGGATAAAAATTCACTCACTTATCTATAAACTTACATCGTAATGACTTTAAATTGTGATTGATATGCAGTTATTTTGACAACTAATGCGAATATGTTGAAACAATAATCGAAATACTATAATCGCTTTGTAACGGTGTTTAGTTATGGCATCACCTGAAAAAAATAAAACCGTTTGAATTGAAACACTTCGGTAAAAAAAAAAAAAAAAATCAAAAAATAATCACCGCCTGATTGAACGTTCGCAATCATGAACAACTTCGGTACGAAATTTGCCATTTAAATCGACGAGGAACGACCGTGTATAGATTTTTCAATACCAGGTTCAGTTAAATGAGTGAAAAATATAAAACTCGAACGCCGATCAAACGCATCATCATTAATTGGAGTAGAGTTCAAGGAGAGGGTCTCTTTTTATACAAGCTAAACCGGTGTTACAATTTGTCTGCATAAACCATCAAGTAGACGCGGGTATGAGAATAAATGCACCTTAAATCCTTCGGAAAGCAAGTGGTTGAAATTTGCACCGACTTCTTTATACGTATATTTATGGAGAACGAAACTGTTCAAGACGATAAAGACGCTCGCGCGGCAAGTAACGTAAACTAAAACTAATACGATTAGATTATATACATATACATATAAATAAAGATATATACACGGGAGAATATGCAGGTGTATATGTGAGTAGAGCCATCTTGGTAATCTACGTCTTCATTAGACTCTACGGAGCGTACTAGCCTCGTAAATCGTAGAATTCTGTCTGCATGAGAGTTTCCTTCCAACTAGGACATGATCTATGCATAAATATGTATACATCTATACGATATAACTGTGAATTACAACACTGTGTACATAACTTTTCTCTTATGTGCAAACATCTTCAAAGTTTTATAGTATAAATATCTTTCGCTGTAAAAATAATTGAAATTTGAAGCAATACAATCCTTTTTTTTAACCATTGAATTGTTCTTTGGTTTTATTTTTTATTCCTGTGTATAAACCTTGCGGATTTTTTACGAGTCGTTTGCTTTAACCCCATATCGTTGATTATGGTGTTTCTGTTCCTGTGGGACTGCTCCAAGTGTTGTCCAGACCAAACTTTTTTCCAATGTGAAAAACCCTACCGATACAGTCGCTTCGGTCAAATTGACCCCAAGTATAAACCTGCCGTCAATATCGTAATCGTAATGCAGTGAATTCTCCCTTCAATTCAATTTTAAAACGTGAGAAATTCCATTGAACAATAAAAGTAGTCGAAGCAGCGTAGCAGCTTTAAAAAACCTCTTCACAGGAGACGGTTAAACTTCCAATACATTCCCATACCAATGGTTTACGGATGGTGTAAGAGATTACCTCATGAAGAATTCATAATACACGATGCTATGTTCAGCGACGATCTATTTCCTTCGCTTCACGATACGTTTACCTCGATATACAATGGTGAATATATTATTGTTTATACTCTATCCATGTATATGGGGTTTTTCATGCTAGTTTCCCAACTCGCATTTCATTGAACTTGACAAATATTTCAATCTTTTATTGATAGACTATCATCATTTTTTGGTGGAATGTTAACGAAATTCTTGTACATGAATTAATTAGACTTCGTACATAGATTTTTGTATGAAGTTCGAAGACATTTCTGAAACACAAACAGTTCATACATTTTTTATAATCTCTGAAGGGCCTCAGACGAAAAAAGTCTCATTTGACATTTAAACGAATTTTATGCTAATTTTTTCATGGATGTTCTCTTGACATATGAAAAACTATAATAAGACCTGACTTTTATTCAAATAATTATAGATATTTGAATGTAATGTTTTATAAATAATGGAAAAACGCGACGTTTCTGATCGGATTTTGTGGTCTGATCAATAAAAAATCCGTTCAGAACTAAAAAATGAGCGTGAGCAAATGAATGAGATTTGCATGGAAATTGTCTTTGGCACAAGAAAAATTGGCTTTTATGCTCATTCATGATTTTTGTCTCAAATCAGCATTCATTTGATTCCCAGTGTTTATAGTTGTTGTGAATTTCAACAGAAAAAGTATCAAATAACGCAACACTAGAATGGTGCACGTTTACAAAAACAACCTTTTATGTAAACGAACTAATGGCTTTGATTTATCAACATTGTCAATATGTTGGAAAACGATACCACTCGTTGCACTCGAGTTTCCAAAATGTTGATTTAAATGTTAAATATAAATTTGCGCGATGTAATCTAAATCTTCCTTTCGCAAATTTATATTGATGTACTATATATATTCAGCGAAAAGCTAGTAACAATGGAATTCGCATAAAATACGATAGATGACTAAAGTCATAGTAAAGTTTTTTTTTAATCGTTTTCAATTTACATACATTTCCTTTTTTTCGAATATTTCCTTATCGAAAAATTCTAATCAGCACTAGTAAACATTATCAGTAATTGATCAGTGCTAGTTAAGTATTTATGAAGCTGTTTGAAAGTAAAATGTAAATAAAATGTACTTTCCACACTGATGATTACTAATCATTAATGAAAACTGATCAATGAGAAAAATGTTCTTCGAAAAAAAAAAAAAAAAAAACTGAAAGAATTCTAATGAATGAGATGTTCACTTGAATGTTTGCTGTTCGTTAATGATTCTTTGAACATAATTCATTCATGTAATCATAACTCGAAGACGAATTCAGCAGTAATTCGCTTGTAATTAAATTACTCAATCAATCACTATTGGACTGTTTACTTCATGAGATTACTACATACATCACAAATGACATCATTGACGTCACTCATGAAATCACTTGTCTCATGACTAATAAAGTCACTAAGAGTGCTAATGTTACTAACTCATCAGTCCGCTCAATTACGTCTTCATAAGTAACATTAGTGTCCTCCACTAAAGTTGAATAAACCTCCTTTCTTTATATCATTCAAAGTGAATCACCAAACAATTTGTGACGATGATTTTCAATAATTACGAACTAAAAGACACAGGGAGCAGCAACATGAGGGAAAAACAACAAACATCAAGTTCAAAACGTCTCGATAAATAAATTAACTAATGACTTATAATCATTAATGCTCAAAAACTTAAAATGTGTTTCATGGAACAGTATGGACATTGGACACGCATAAAATTTCAAAATTTTGGCGATTATGCGTGTAGTTTTGAAAAGCAATCGACGTTAGCATATAAGAAACGAAAAAATAAGATAAGGGAATAAATCTTTTGGCGAACGAAAAACCAAATAAATAGCTGTACGTGAAATGTACAAAGACAATGTACATGGTGCCATGAATTTTTTTTATTGGAAGATTGACAAGATATGGCAAAAAATAGCTATTCGCGGATAACGGTATCGTAAGCGCTGAAGAAAGTAACTGCGATATAGCAGAAAAAGACTCATGGAAGAAAAGTCAGAGGAATCAGAGCTTCCGACGATCGATCGACTTTCTTCTTATCGACATGGTTTCGGTAGAGGATTTCGTTTCTCCGCTTTTCGGAGGAAAATCGAATTCGTTCGTCTCACTGATCATTTTGCTCGCCCATGATCCCCGATCAGTCGGGACACGTACGCGTGCTAAGAAGACAAGAGGAAGATGTAGAGCAATATTCTTTCTCAAGATCTCTTTATTTCTTTTTTCTTTCTCTTCTCACTGTCTCTCTCTATTTCTATCTCGATTTCTTTCCCTTACTACATTTTTCTATTCGATTGTTTTTCTTCTGGAGATTTCTCGTGAAAACCTTCACGAAGACTGCAGCTTGAACATTCATTTCACGAACGAGTTCTAGTTCTGAGCTTTTTTTGCGTGATTTGTTTTTTCTTGTCGTCTATATCGGCCAAAAATGAAATGGTCGGTAAAAAAAAAGGCTTCATCGTGCGGAAGCTGTAACGATCTTTATTCCTTCCTTGTTCATGTCACACAACATTTACATGTTTAAAATCACGAGTGAAATGATGAAATAGTCGAGTTTTTGCGTTTCCTCTGTGTAGCTCTTTTGCGATCATATTGCTCACTGTTATTTTCATTCTCTCTGCAAAATATCGAATTCCTTTGATAAAATGGTCTACATTTTCATTTTATTTGTCTTCCATTTTATGAATGTGCGTGATTCAATAAAAAAGGGTTTAGTTACATTTTATACAATGAAAGAACTCTTCTCACTGAATGAACCATCTCTATATTTTTATATTTTCTCAATACTCAGTATTATTCCATTTCATTGAAATATAGTTTTTAAAATAAAAAAGTGTTTAGTTACATTTTATACAATGAAAGAACTCTTCGCACTGAATGAACCATCTCTTTTTAATATAATAACAATTCTTTCTAAATCTACTGGAAATACATTTTTTTTTGTAAAATATACGTTAAAAGAAATATTCCATTCATTGACATAAAAAACCGTTCAGTTGAAAGAATTTTTTACTTCATTCCACTGGAAAAAATGTGAATTGAATGCGAAAATAAATTTTGTTGTCATCGATTTCACAGAATCAAAACAACGTAAATTTCATATGACAAAATAAATATTTGGAACAAATGAACATTCCCTTTGGGGGCTATTGAGGTGATTCAACTGAACGTTCTTCTCACTGTCAATAATAATCCGACGACAACGGTTGAAGCGTAGGAATGTTTTACTACCTAATTACTCATGGAAACAGAGAAATTTCATTCCATGTATTCGTATTTGAACAATATGCTCTTCATGTAATGAAAAAAAGGCAACGTAAAAACGACTTTTTATTTCGAAAAGTAAATAATGAAAGTTGTAGAAGAGACATATGGCTGTAGAAAATGTAGAGGCGAAGGTTGTTATATTTTCTTGATTTTTTGATGTAGGTAGATCGTTGTATAACGTATTACACAGAATATTAAAGAGAGAAATAAAGAGTCATTCACTTACGAACGTACCTTTCGCATACGACGCATACTTCGAGCTGTTTTATTTTCCAATATAAAGGAAGGGACAGGAAAAAATATTGTGGTTCGAGGATCGCAGTGCAAAACTGAGGACTTTCAACTTCAGAGTGCAAGCACGGAAACGGCATGAGGGGAAATAGTGAAGGAGAGAGAGAGAGAAATAAAAAGAGAGAGCAGCGAGCGGAAGAAAGATCACCGTAGCATAACGAGCTTTCCACTCTTCATCACTGAGCTTCGAGTTTTTCTCTAACATCTTTCTCTCGCCTTTTCGTTCCCTCCTCTTCTCCTCTTTTTCTTCCTGTTTCCCTCTCAGTATATCTCATACGTTCTCTTGTATTTCATATCTCTTATTGAGATTCATACACAAATACAAATGATGAATATCACTGTATGTTTGGATGTGTAGCTCATTCCCATCTTCGTTAGCTCTCAATTTCCGCTTCGATTACATTTCCACTGTATTAACAATAAATTTAAAGAGGCAAAAAAAAAAAACTACAGAAAAAAAGGGAAAAAATATCAAGAGTCGTGGCACGAACAATAACGATAGAGAACTGTGCGAAGAAAGCATTAAAAATCGGAAATGTCGCGTGGAAGAAATTGGAGACAAATCCATGCATTAATTTTCATTTTTATGTTTCATGCGAGTGAAGGTTTTTCTGTTTATCAAAAAATTTGAAGAATTATTTTTGAAACGATCGCGTGACTTGTCCAAGTAAACCGACGGTATCTTTTTTTTATATCACATTGTTTTCTATCCTCAAACTTTATAAACGCGATCATGAAAACAGAAGAATTGTCGAGCATTTAAAAAAATGGGCAATACAATTTTCGAAAGCAACAGGAATCATTGCATTGATGTGTAATTTTGAATAAACGGCCAAATTTAAACAACATGGGTTAATCAAGTTTATTGATCCTCGTGTAGTACATGAATATTCATGCAGAACTTGCAGAACGTACGACAAGTTTTTGAACGTTGCATATTTCGATGTCAATGAGATCAACACGTACGTCTACAGATTTATTCAGAGGTTGGAATTCGGTTAGCAACGAAATGGCATACATTAATTCCGAATAGAAGAAAAACCGAGAGGCTGACGTATGGCACACGGTAGACAAAGTTTATGTCTCCCCTTTTTTTCTTCACAAATCTTCTCGTATATATGTATACACTTCCATTGCCCACAATAGAACGATGCGATCGTTATTTATACATTGCCACCAGATGGTACCATACGGTGCAAGATTTTCGAGTCTGACGAGCAGGCGCCCTCTCGCTCCTGATTCATCTTTCATTCTGCTTGCATTTCACTTCACGCCGTACCGAAACCTTTGACCCTTGAGAGATAGGAGCTTCTTTGAGGCTCGCGTCAAACGTGTTCACGGCGTGATTGAAAAAAAAGACTAAATGCGTAAGATATGGTAGAAAAAACATATTTTCAAAAAACGTGACGAATAAAAATTTCATTTTACTCGAAACGTAAATTATTTCGGATCTATATGATTTTTTTTTTTTTTTTGACATACTTTTTACGTTTTTAATTACTATAATGTTTAACAATCATGCTGAGTTATATTAAATGGAAATATTCATGTTTTTGGGATTGACGATTGAAATTTGATCCAAAAATAACACACTTTCGTATTTTCCGAATAATATCTGCCTGTTTCTCGACATTACAACAAATTTTTGGATACCCCTTCTTTTTTGCAAATTAGAAAGATCTGAAAACTTTATCATCCAAGCATACACCTTAAGTTTTCTTTTTCGATGAGCATCAGTCAATGAGTAGTTTGCAAGCACGACAAAGCAACGCACAAATGAAACCCTCGCCCAACGGGATATTTCGAAATAAAATAGAAAAAGTCTCGCGATGAAATCTAACTGAATGAAGCGCATTACTTCCGGTTTACAGTTTTACTCTCGTCCATAGTTTAGTGTATTCCTGGGTGTTTTGTTTGTTCACCAAAAAATATAAAGGCATAATGCTCGGTGACAAAAAAATCCACGCTGAAAAATGTTTTTTTAGCAAGCAGTGGCCGAGGAAAGAAGAATAAAAAATATTCGTTGGAAGTTGGAACAAGGGATTAGGGCAGCGAGTTTGCACAGAAGATGCCGAGAAAGAACGCAAAACGGAGAAGAGAAGAAAAAATGAGAAATACAGAGAAGAAGCAAGAAGGAAGGAGGGCCAGAGCTAGAGAATGAGGGAAAGAGAGAGAGAAAGAGAGAGAGAGAGGGAGAGATCAGCCGGTCGCAGAGAGCTGTATGACCAACACTCAGTGACGAGGGGATGAAAGCAAAGAGGAGGGAAAGGTTTGCTCAGCGGGTCAACGAAACATATGGATCCCAGAGAACAGTGGGAAGATTATGTGAATATGGCTGTACCAAGCAGTGCACATTCAAGCTCCTAAATCAAAACTAAAACCGACCGCGATTTTCGTTCCTCTGGAATACACGTCCCTTCCATTATAGCTCTATACATGCTTATGTCTATCCATATAAAACATTCCACGTCAAATTCAATGCCTCAACCTTGTTGGAAGCAAAAAACTATAACTTCTTGGATTCTAACGATACTTCATGAATTATAAGCCACCTTTAGCTCAAATTCACAATCCTTAGTGCAAACTGAAGTTTTAATTAAACTTAAAACTCTGATTCTTGCTAATCAATTCGCCATTATTTCATACATATAAACACTGTATAGTATAAAACCATTAACGAGAACAAAAGACGATAAAATCCGTTATTTCAGATATTAATTAAGAGAATTACATTGGTTACTATTAGACTTCAATTCATTATTAGAATTAATTAAATTTAATTATTTAAAAATAAATAAACGGTTTTTTTTAAATCAAAACTACTGATACTTCAAAGTACAAGCCTGAACGAAATCAGACTATGAAATTTATCTTCTGCTTGTTTTGATGTAAAAACATAATTGTCATCATATATACATATGCGTATTATCGAATACTAGTGAATGAAAGTTCTAGAATAACGCGTGTACAGAGAAACCTGCACGTAAGACGTTGCTCGACGTGTTTGCCAACCCCGACGACGATATCCCGGGGGCCCTCTTAACCCATTTATAAAGGAACCTGTATGACTATGTGCATGTATGCTTCATATGTATGAATATAAATATATATACTTGTAGGTGCATACCTCACGAACGTCGCTCGGCATTTCCGCAATCTCGCGTGTTTTGCAAGCTCGTACGAGCTTTTCCTTTCTCGACAAGACACAAGGACGAATTGGTTGAATACTCGGTGCAGCTTGCATGCATGGGTTTCCGGTCATAAACGTGCGTTTTCAACGGAACCAGCAACAAACTAGTTCTCTGTGTGGGAAAATCCTTTATTTTATCATTCCACGACTATACATAGAATGTCTTTTAAATGGAATGTTATAAATTTCTGTATCGAGTATCTCGTGAGATGATGTATTGAAACCAAAACGTATAGAAAAAAAACGATTTACGTGAAATTGACAAAATTTGAGGCAAATAAAAAAGGGTCGTAGTATTTTTCTGCAGTTCATTTCCGAGGCACTGGATGCAATAATTGCTGTTACTTCTCTTCTTCGTCATCACTCACCCGAGGGAATAAGTTTGCATGTATTTTTGAATTCGAAAATCGTCTTCGTTAAGGAGCTATTTTAGAAACGAATTTCAATCCTCATTAACAATTTGTGTTTAATATAAAAATACAGCAGTTATTGCCTGCAAACAGGATACGTCAGAGTTTTGTTTCTTCTTTTTTCTCAATTTACTATCACAATTTATTCTCTAAATTTTCTGGACCCCAAGCGTGCAAAAGTGACAGGTCCCACGTTTACACAACTTCGTGAATAACATTCACGAGTAATATTCACACGATAATCGACTCGCGTTTCTCTCGTTAGTTCTCCAGCACTTTTGAGCTTATCCGCGCTGCTCGATGAGCGCCAAGAGAACCCTTGAATCCGTGCTTTGGGTCACCGAGCTCGTTAAAATTCCAGAGCGAACTTTTTCCCCGCGACAATACGGTATCGCCACATCTCATGCACGAACACATACACAGACAGAGAAAGGTGGAGAGTCATGCCTTCATCCCATGTGGACGAAAAATCTTTTAAATTAAAAATTCACCATTCCATCTCCGAAGCTCAAAGAGAGATGGGAATGTTGACGCTCGTTTTACAACGTAATTCGTCTCTATATTTGTTCCTTATGACTTTTTCGTATGTAATGTTCAACTTATTTCTACACAAAGATCTTAATTACAAATATGAAACACGAGCAATTATTATGAATTAAGGAACAAAGAAGATAGTCACTTGCAAAATATGAATCTGATGAAATCTGGGCTCTGTATATCAAGAGACGGGGTAGCAGCTCAACGCCAACAGTTGAAAAAAAAAAAAATAAAAGAAAAAACGAAGTATAATTTAAACGATTTGAACGACATTTGAATATACGAAAAAGCCAGCAGAAGCCTGCCGCGTGAACTCTAAAATGACGTCTTTATGACGTCGCAAATAGTTATTTCCATATAGAAATCAAGTTAATATACAAAATTTACCTGATTTTCATTGAATTGTCAAGAAAAAGTGATTGCCCTGTCGTTGTCACAATAAAAATGATGTTCTATGATAATTATTTCATTTCGAACAACTACCAAGGAAGTTCTATTTGTAATGATTATTTGAACGCCACGCTGATTGAGTAATGAACGAGCAGAGGGTTACGAGGGTCTCAGTATTTATGGAAAACTAAATCAATCAATGCAATCTAACTAATTTGCCTCGGGTTCGAGTTTCATTGTATTTATTTGGTTGAAAGACCGATTGACAAAACGATCGAGTGTTTTTTTTTTTTGTTTCTACAACGTAACGATGTTGAAGTCCCCATTAAATGAACGTGTATTGAGTGGAAATCATGCGTACGGACTATCATTATATCTCGATCCTTAAAATCCTGGCAGGATTTCTCTTTGCGTCTCACGTGTCAATGAGTCATATAACATGAGCCTGATTCCCTGTCCATCGAAAATGTCAGTTTAATTGGTTCACCGCCCAACCTGAATTACGATACGACAGTATTGGTTGGCAGGGGAGGCATAACACGTTAATTCAGCAACGAGTGAATATTTGATAATTGCATATACACGTCAGATAAACAGATATGCATACACAAAAATGATTAATACATGCATACACATGCGTATATGAATGAGTAATTGATTTATATACCAATCGTTTCATCTCTCACGGGTTTCTCGTTGCTGTTATATAGTTAAGGATACTCCGCACAGTAGAATAACCGATTCCTCTCTCGAGCCACCTCCAGCCTCTCCGTATTATATCCGTGGCTGCCAAATCGTTAAAAGGAAATGGAATCGAGAGCGGGTTTCAATATTTCGAACTGAGCACGAGAACGCTTCTCCCAAGCCACGTGATTCCACTCCACCCCTTCTCCGCTAACCGGTGATCGATCCATCATTGAAACAATATTAAATAAACTCGGGGAGACCGAATTTACTATCCTCTCTCGGTCTAACTCGTCTTGCTGTGCAGCAGTTCATAGTTTCATCACCCATAACTCAGTTATCGCGAAAGAAGAGCATTTTTAACAATGCACCAATCACGTTAGGCGAAACGTGGTAGCGTCGGTTCCCCCTCCCACGCGCTTAAGCCAATAACGGCCCGCTCAATCGGCCCCTACTACTTTATACCGAACTACGTGTGCTGATAAAAGCCTCGAGAGGATCGACTGTATGTCTCTCGGGACTCTCTTCGTGCCACAGTCCTGCAAACCAATCATCCTCCTCATCCCTATATACATGCGCATATATCAATTTCGTCGATATATATCTTTGGATACTGTGTGGCACCCAGACTTTAAGGTTTATTCGTAACGAGTTCGGTTGCTAAATTGGCAAAACTGAAATAGCTAGCTGGCTCTTTAGACTCCATATATATTTGTCTTCGGTTACACTGACCGTTAATCTCGTCATGTATTCCGAGCTGGAAACTTACACGAGATATTGAAAACCTTTCGTTATCAATAAACACGTATTTTATCTTAAAAATGATGTAAACACAAAGAATATTCCCAACTCGCATTTTAGCCCAGTTGGCCAATTTTCAGTAAATAACAATATTACCTTTCCACTGTTACGAAAAAATTCGTTTAAAAACCTATTCTCACAGTGTGCTGTACTAACAAGGAAAGGAAGGTACATAAAAATACGTTTAACTTTTATTACGTGTACTACCTCGTTCCTCCAGCTCCAACCCAGAAAGGAACAGAAATAAAAATACAGAGAGCAATGAAAGAAATTTTCTTCCCTTTGTTCTTCCTATTTACTTCATACACTTCCGCACGTACGTCTCTTTTATCATTGGGAAATACTTGAATTCACCCAAGAGCTTCCATCAGAATCCCGACTGCATCATGAGAATCATGCGACAAACTGTTGTTTGTTTCGCTCTCTACCGGAGACTGAAAAAATCCTCTTCACTCCGAGAATCTTTTCCTTTTTCCTCCACAACTTCTTGAGTAACGTAAGGAATTGGCAGTTTTTTTAACACTTTTCCATGATTTTTATTGGTCCGATAAAACGTTTCACGATGCAGCCATCGCGTGCCGAACTTTAGGTCCAATTTAAACCGACAAGTTACTCTGTCTGTGCTATAATGTCACAATGTCGGCTGTACCATTGAACTATCAATGAAAAATAAAATTCGTTTTTGACGAGACCGGAGCTGAAACAAGGAAAAAACGCACAGGAATTGTATTGAATCTTCTAAAAAGAAAAAAAGCAGATGCATTAATTTTGCTTTTTGGAAAATCAAATTTAACAAAAATTCACCTAAAATTCACCTTGCAATTGGCCTGGAAAGTTCACTTTTGACAAAGTTGTCGAATTCCAAAGACATTCGAGTGGATTGTGTAAAATGAGACACCCTGTATAAATAATTCACCAGTGCATGTTACGCCGGATGAACTTGAGCGAAACTTACAATTGAGCAAACCATTGGTTTGAAATACGTAGAGAACAGTTGTACCGAAGCAAATGATGGGGAATGGACTCATCATATACACTGTTTTGTGCACAGTTTTGGTACAATTTGCTTTAAGGATTCTCGAGTGGTTGAAATATTCGGAAGTTGATCTTGCTTGCAGGAGTATGTACAGGATACGCCTTACGTTGATTTTTCACTGATGGAAGCTTGGCTATTCGACCAGAAGAGTACTAAACTGTTTTTCTATCAGATCCCATGGCCATGAGTTATTGATCATCAAAGTTGATGAGTACTTGGTAGTGATAACTAGTGTATGCTACGACGTGGTTTAGTTTTTGCACTAATTTCCACTAGTTTTTCCTTTTAAAGGAATTTAAACACTCCACAAGATTAGTTACACACATTTTTTTGCTCTGCATCCATCCACTTGAAAGAAATTCACGGAATGAGAGTTTTCGACTCGAATTTCAACCTTGAATAGAATTTCTATGATATGAGTGACCATTTAATCTGAAAGAATCTGTAGAGAGAGCAACTTCCCTATTGGCTATGATATATCCCGGCCTCGTTGATGATGAAAACACTTCTGTCTCATTCTATTCCGGCTACCCTGATTCGCATCTCACTTGCATGTTTTGTATGGGACGTGCAGGCATATATATTTGTATATATTTTCACCCATCTAGCACTTGCGAAGGGTAGTTACCCACGTTTGCTTTCGACATATACATGTACAAACAGAATAATTTACATTTATATCCAACACTCTGTCCAGACACAATTGCCACCTGCACCTTTGGTGGATTATGCAGCCACGAGATAAAACCATCAGGAACGCTTGATGCGACCTTTAAAGATGTTCTTTCGTATACGAAATCTCATCCATTGGTCATGGATTATTTATAAAGAGATTTTTAACCATTACAGAGATGAAAGCTCGTTTAATCACATTATCCACTGGGACGGACAGCGATAGGTGGGCGCTCAATGTATCGCTCCGGCGATCACAAAGTGAAGCAGGCTTCAGTGAGGTCAGTACTTTGTTGGGTGACCGCTCAGCCATGCATCAACTCGCGTATCAATCTCTGAGCGGGATGCAGTTTTTCTGAGTTTCTGATACTGTTAACCAACTCAAACTTAGTTTGAATGTAGCTGCCTGTATCGGTCAGGGTTTTCCACAGTTTCCCTCGGCCCTCGTGCAAATGGGATACAGTAGTGCATTAGGAAAGAGTGGCTGCTAGCAACACTCTCGGGGGCACTCATAGGAACAGGAACGGAAACAGTGAAGTGGGAGAAGTAGTGAAGGTTGAAGTGATGAGGTGGGGTCGTAACGACCCGCAAGGGTAAACGCAGAAATACTGGGAAAAAAAAAAATCATTTGAAGAAAATTCACGATTGATTGGTCACAATAAATAGTATAAATTAGTTCATAATGAATGAATTGTCTCAAATCATGAAATCGTATAAATATATGGAACCTGTTTGTTGATCTTTTCCCCACGCTATCGTTGAACCTGTGATTATTCATGCGAGAGTTCTCATCATCAACTTGGAGTGAAAAAATTGCCACAATTTTTACGGATTTAGTCTTGCACATCGTCAAATAAGGGTAACTACCTCGGTGAACCGAGTGACCCCGGTTTCTAACAACTGCGGCACACTAGTCTCGAGAATGTTCGGTCGTTACCACAAAGGGTTACAATGTTCGTGAGTGGAAACAACGTCTAGGCTTACACACTTCGCTTTCTCTCTAGCCCTCTCTCAGCTTTACCGCTCGATGAGGTTCATTAGAAACCGGCGCCAAAAGTGTCCTCGAGTGTGTATACTCTGTGAACCCTAACGGCTTATTTCTCCCACACAGTACGTATAGATATATAAATATGTATATATATATAAGAATTGAAAATAATTATATGTATATGCTTCAGCAAAAGAGCTCAGCTCATAACCTATGCACGTACAGTAAATGTGGGTTACGCCATTTTCGTTGTTAGTTGGCGACACATGTATACCAAACATTATACGTCCCCAAGTGCATGACCCTTCTCTATTTTTTGTTCAACCAGATCGTTTGTCCAGGCACATGTTTGCCTACTCATGAAAAAAAAGGATTGGCCTTCTCCAAGTTGGAGTTTTTCTGGCCCATTCATTCAAGAAACTTGAGATGTCGGGTCCAGACAACTTCTCGCGACAATATAGTGATCTTCTGATCATCTCTGCACTCTCTTTCACTTCTACATCGAATTGGAGAAAGAACGATACGAAATAAGGTGACGGAAAGTTCGTGAGTGTGTGTTTGCGGGGCCAAAATGATCGCGCCAGTGAGTCCCTGCCAGGATTTATTTGTCTCTCGTTTCGTTAGAAGAAAAGTTCACCGAGTAAGATTTTTTCTTTTCTTTCTGTTTTGTTCTTTCCTTTTTCCTTCTTTATACATGCCCACATTTCTTCTTTTCACCGATTTTTCCGTCTCTCATCGTTCGTTCTCACGCGAATTCAACTGCAGTCATTTTTCCGAACCCCATTTCATTCTCATCTCTCTTGTGTGCTCTCTCTCTCTCTCTCTATCTCTCTCTCTATCTCTCTCTCTCCCTCTCGTTCTCCCCTTCTCTCTTCGACGCTTCCGACGAGACTTCCTCCAAACGTTCTACTTTTACCTTTTTGCTTCCGGATTCTGCACACCCTAGGCTTTCGTCTTTCCAGCTCTTCTCTTTCTCTCCTCATTCCATCAGACCCCGGACTACCTTCCAGACTCCTCCTTACTTCACTCCTTTTCGCTGTCTCTGAATTGAACGTCGATGAACTCTCTGATCGAATAGGACTTCTCTTCAAAGTCTTTCTCAGTCTTTCCTTCTCTCATTGACATTTTACGTGTGACAAAGAGAAGATGGCATCAGTTTAGTGTCGAGTGATGGCAAGAAGGACAAGAATAAGTGAGACAAAACGAGAGACTGGCGCGACAGAAGAGAACACGCCGTCTTTCTCCTTGAGAACTCCGACATCTAGAAAAGAATAAGAAAAAAAAAGCAAAAAAAAAAAAACAATATAATACTACAGGGACACTGTATATACAAAGACAGTATAGAGACAGGCAATACGGCACGAAATGGAAAAAGGAGGTGAAGCAAGCAGAGGGTCTTGAGCGTAGCGGACGGCTGCTAAATTGACGCTCGCCAGGTCTGAAGAAAAAAGAGACTGGCATTGCGAGGGTGGTACCCTGGGACTTGCGACGCCGGCAGACGACTACGTATAACCTTCAAATTTACTCTGTCCTACTGATTCTTCGTCGCTGTGTCCGACCGTTGCACCGTCAGAGCAATGAAATACACAGGAGAGCTCAAATTTTGCTACATTCTTTTCCAGCTGAATTTCGAGCAGGCAACACTCAATTTACCTCCGTAAATTGTTTGCATTTTTGGCCCGCAAAACGGCGATTTTCTGACTGGAAAACCTTTATTCCATTCTTCCTTTTCACGGCTTGCACTGCATAAAAATAAATGGTATTCCAATGTATTTTTACAGAAGAAATTCTCAAAGGAAATTTTTTGTAATGCCATTCTTTATGCTCCAACTAGAACGATGAGGTTATAAAATCGTCGTTAGACAAAACGCCAAACACGTCTGTTGTTTCCGTTGACAGAAAGAGGTTTCAACAACTTTATTCGTCACATTTTTATTTTCGATTACTTCGATTACTCCATTCATTCCTATTATAATACACTACCGACCGAAAAATTTCGGATTGAAGTCTAAAAAAATCTTGTAACCGTTCTTCATGCTATTTTGTTGGCAGAGTACATTGATAAGTTCAATCAACGCCACTTCGAAGGAGAGCAATTTCGCTTTATCTTATTTGCCTTCTTCCGAAAAATTTTCTACGATTCACTAGTTCGTTAATTCGTTATTTCGTGTGTTCAAACATAATCATAAGGACAAGCTCGTTTTAAGCTTTCCAAAGATATCTTACCCCCTTAATTTAGTATTTTTTTCCCGTTAAACTCAATACGAAAAACGAAACGGATTCATTTAAGACACTGACAATAATCAAGCCTTGGAAACTTTGATTCATTTTTATAACAACTCTTTTTTTGGATATGGAAAGTTTATAAATACCTAGGGACGACGTGCACATTCTCTGTGGAAACCAGGTCGTTACAAACGTAGCTACGGGCAAATTTTGTCATTGAAATTCGTCCTCCCGTACGTGCAATGCTCCGTGTTCTACATTATAGTGATTCATTTAGTCAGAATCATGAAATGTTATTGTCGTATTCTCGTTAGTTTCAACGATATACTGTTAACAACGGAAAAGATATAATCCAACCAAGTTGACGTTTAATATGATCTTACTTACGCTCTTCTGTTTGCTAATCACATACACGAAGACACAACGACAAAATTATCACGTTACGGAAACGTCATTCTCTCTCTCTCTCTCTCTCTCTCTCTCTCTCTCTCTCTCTCTCTCT
>JACEOJ010000090.1:267007-319974 GCA_013761285.1 Campoletis sonorensis
CTCTCTCTCTCTCTCTCTCTCTCTCTCTCTCTCTCTCTCTCTCTCTCAAGCATCCACGTAATTTTCATCCATGCGTCAATATTCAATACATTGCGAGTATTCTCGTTCATCACGTATATACGAACCATCACGTACATAACGAATGGCTAATGCGCTACTAACTCTCGTATTAATCCATACCGTCGTATTCGAATGATTTTATCGTTATACGCTCAAGTGTTATTTTAACATGAATATTATTTTATGAGTCAGGAACTCTATTTGTTTCGAAATCTCTCGTAGCTACAAATGTAATTTATTCAAAAGGTCAGATTGTAACTTTCCTTGCAAGGTTATCAAATGAATGTGTTTTCAGCTTTATTTGCGGAGCTATAATTAAATAATGGTTTAGAGACATGATTTTCCTTAGTATCATACCATTTTTATTGCAATTTCAATTCAATCATATGATCATTCATAATGAATGAATTAATTCGTAATTAATTCATAATGAATGACCTAATTACCATAATTATTTCAATAATAATTATTAATGTAGAATTAATGATGATAGTTGATGATTTGAATGTCTGATCATTTCAATCAATTTCAGTTTCATTTGAAAAAGTAAACTTCGCGATAACTTTATTGGCAACGAAATTTGATCAGCCATAAATTTAAAGCCACGGTTCTTTTTTAATGCTGTCAATGAATTCTCGGACACTAATTTTCGTTTTAAATCAGCAAACGAAAGTTATCAAGTATTAAACGTACACATAAAAGTCGACTAACATTCCGCACACTACATAGTTAATAACTTTTCAATTGATAAAATATATTCAGTAAAGAAAAATCATCACTCTATCATTTCTGATTGGTAAACGAAGCAATTCCAAAAAATTAAATTCGAAATTTAATTTTCGAAAAATGAAGTAATCAACGCGCATATTCATTACATACTTTGCTTCAAAATGGCCAAACCTTTGTATGAAAAATACTCCACCAAGAGAGTTTTCACGGTAGAAAAGATACACAAAGAAATACAAATTACGATAAAGCTACGGTGAGTAAACATTTTTGTTGCGAAAAGTCCGTTCTTTTTCTTCATTTCGTCGTTCTAGGTCCGTTAGTATTTTTAAACCTTTCCACGAGACACAAAAGTTGTTATTCTCTATTTCTGCTGTCATCAGAACCGCGCACTCGTGAGTCTACACTTTTACCAAAAATATCACATATAATGTTAAAAAATGTATAATATGTATTCAAAAATATGATGAACTTGCCAAAAAATCGCAAGTTTTTATGTTAATCAGAATATCGCGCTCACAGACTTCCCCCCTCCCCTAGTTCGGCTGTTATTTACTACTATTTGTTTACTATTTATTTACGCCTCCGTACGCTTTACAGTTCAGAAAATGAACACAGAAATACCAAATAAAGGGGAAGGAAAATAATCTTTAAAAATAAAACGACAATTAACGAACAAACGTCATAATAATAAATGAGTCTTAAAACGTCTTCTAGTATTTTTTCTCCCACTTTGCCTGTGCTATTCTCTCGAAGCTTTTTTTCCATCGCTCTCTTCAATCTCCCATTAGTACAAATCAGAGTAATCAAATAAGAGAAAGAAGTAACTTTACGGATCTCCGGATTTCTGTGTCTTAAGAACCATCGCACTCGCTTCTCACTCATTTAATTAATACATGCGTATAGATATATCTACATTCTATCTCTTCGCAAAGTTCATGGTCTCGAGGAGGGGTATTTCTCTACCTTTTGAAACCTCGTCCTCACGTTCACGAGTTCTGCCTATACGCGGAAAAGATCTCCGGGGACGTGACGACAATGTCTTTCGTCCATTTCTTCATGCTCCTCATTTTGCTCCTCTCTATTTTTATTCTTTTTTTTTTTTTCTTCAATGGACTCCTTCATTGTTCTCATTTAATCGAAATATTAAGCTATTTCAAAGATTTCTGGCTTTTTACCTTTCGCCTCTCGTTGTCGTGAATTTGCTCGAGAAGCGAAAAGTGAAAAATGAAATGAAAACAGCTTATTCCCAATGAGCTCATGAAAACAACTCCTTCTTTTGATTAATTATTTTTGAGCTCCATGCATTAACCTTTTTTCTTCTCCAATGCTCATTCTTTTACCGTTTCTAATTCCAGTTCGTTCTTACGTCAGAGTTCATTTTTATAATAGACACGAAACTGCGCCCTTTGAAAACGCTGCGAGCCTCACACCGAGCGCGTCATCTGTTGTTCGTATACGATAATCTTCACACAGCCATTCTGTCAATGAAACAACGAACAATGACGAAAAAAAAAAAGTACATACGAGAACGTTACGCCGAATCTCCCATGAAACCTTTCTCAATATACAAACACATATATATATATATCAATACATATAACATAATGTTTATGGAGAAATATATATATATTTTCAATCATTCTTCGTCGAGAGCACTGAATCTCCGCTGAATTGGCAAGCTCTTTATGCGCTACATCCACGTGTGCGTGTGAAATTGCGAATTGTATTTGTGTTTTGGAGAACGAATTATGTAGTTCAAAGTTCACGAACAGGGTTTTCCGTTTGAAGAGATCGAGACAAAGGATCTTTTGTACAGGCTGGTAATACAATGTTCTATACTGCGGTTTTCATCCATCTAAAGTCTCCATTCGATCTGCTGCGATCGAACGGACCCACAAAGTATCTCGTTGATGTAGGTTCAAAGCCCTTTTGGCTGAAAACAAGCGTCGCGCGTATAAGCGTCACTCTGATTTCTAGTGAATGGACTAATGCCTCATATCGCTGTAACCCATGCAGGGTAGCAACTTGGAAATGTTAGTTTACCCGCAGTTGATGCCACAATCTATGTACGATGACGCACAATGCCAGAACGAAGGAACGCAGGTGAAAGAGCGAAGCGAGCAATTCTGGTTTGAAATGCGGTGCTAACAGCCTTTGCTGCAAATGAGTCTGTTCAAAGGGTGAAGTGAACGGGGGCTGGTTGTGTGTGTGAGGAACAGAGAGAAAGGGAGCAACGAGCAAAAAGGGGGACAATCCTGACGAAAAGACAAACACACAAAACCAAACTGAACGATTAAAAAGAAAGAACATCCCGCTGTGAAGCTTTTTTAAAAACGGAGGCGAAGCGTTTATTATTTACCACCGCACGAAGAACATGAGACGGTAATCGTCGCTTGTGTACTTTTTTTTTTTTTCATTCCTCTTTTAAGTTCTTCACCAACGCCATTGGGAGAAATGGAATAAAAGTTCAACCGAGGTTGTATGCGTTTATTATTCTTATTTAAGCTTTTTTCTTGTACCTGCATTTCGAAAGCAATGTTCGCAAGTTGTTGTTTTGAATTCAACGATTAGAAAAGCAGTTTGAATCGATGACTTTTCTCAAATGACGTTTTAACAATGACATTTGTTTTTCTTCAATTTTCCATGTAGATCCGATAAGAATACGAGCATAAAGGAAACGATTGACGTTAGAATTTAGAGGGTGCGATAGCTGTGAAGAAACATAACAGCAAAATCATTCGGACACGATATTATTCGCATTGTTACCATAAGTATATTTTAATATTGCAGGAAAAGCGAAAGAATCGACGGAAGCAGAACAAAATATATAAAAAGATTATGCATTAAAGAAAAAGACTATAAATCACCGAATGAAAAAAAAATTGAAGGATGAGACGATTTGTCCGATTCCTCAATTCATATTAGCTGATCCCTCTCTTCTTCTCCTCCCTCCTTCTTTCTTCTTTATATCGCTTATCGCTTTTAAATTCCCGAGTCAGCAAAAATTTGCTCGTCTCGTTCCCGTAAGCTCGATACGCTTTTCCCCCAATATACGTCGAACCTTTCAGTAAATGGTGGTCTCTATAATCTCTCGTCATACCGAAACCATAAATCTTTCGACAAAAACATCTACGATGCATTTACACATCCTAATTAACAATCGAAAATTGATAAATCTTCAAGCAGACATTGAATTCTTGAGAATTTATAAAATAAAAGAGCACAATATAGGTTAAGTAATAGTGAAATTGAGTGATTTTTTCAATCGTTTTATAATGTAAATCGCAAATACGTACAAAGTTAAACATTCGTCGTATCGAAAGGATAAATCTACGTGTAGCATGTGGGTACATACCACAGAGTTTGCGTCAGCAGTTACGAGCCAATTCACCTGTGTAATTACGTGTACACACATCGCCCATGTACGAATGTGCACACCAACGAGATAAATAAAAAGAGAACAAAAGATATAGAGGGACAGAAAAAGAGGAAGGGGAGGAGGAGGAGGAGGAGGAGGAGGAGGAGGAGGAGGAGGAGAGGAGGGACTTGCATAGGTTGACTATAGCTGAAGAGATGGTTGGCTGACTTTTTGGCTAGCGACTGTTAGGGGTGGATACCCCAATAGGGTTGGCAGTGTACAGAATAGAGAATAGAAGAAAGAAAGAGCCCGCGATAACGCCACGTTTGCTGTATACAACTCCTTTACCCTGTTTTTCTTTCTCTTTTTTCTTTCATTTTATCTATCCTTCTCGTGGCTTGAAAAATGCAACTCTGCTGTTATTTTGTTTGCCCGCTTCCGCCGTTTTAATTCAGCGCTAGAGGAAAACGTTCTCTTCGTGAGTTCAAGCGCGTTCATGTTCGCTCTTTGAAATTGTAAGCGGATATGTATAGATATTTTAATAACGCGTGCACTAGACTGATACTGCATTTGTTTTTTATTTTTCTATACTCCCTTTCCTACTCCGTCATTCCGTCGGATATTTATTGAGGATAATTGTCCCGAAGAATGAGCTCAATAATTGTTTACCTCATATAAAACATTACTTCTCCGATTATTGTTTTCATTTGTCTTTTTTTTCAAACATTTTTTTTACAAGAAGGATTTTCCAATGAATTGACGCATTTCATAATTCGTGATACATCTTCAACGAATCGCCAAACATTTGTAGGAAGTCAAAATGAATTTTCCCAGAAGTAAATATCTACACACGTCTATTGTTTGATTTATTTCTATTTGAATAGTAAATAATACTGTATTTTATATTCGAAACTTTCCACAACACCTTTCTTCAATGCTTTTTTTTTTTTTTTTGATATATGCAATGTTCCGTAAGTTCCGTTATTGTAGCTTCAAAAATGTGGGAGGTAAAATTCATTGATCGCCGGAAATTGCACGGGGAAGTTTTGACAAATATTTGGAACATTCTCCATCTATTTGAAGAAAAAAAATCACATACAACTAAACGCAGTGCTACTTTTTGGGAGACTGGAAAAAATATTCTTCCATCTCATTTAGTTGTTTTTTCCACAGTGTCAATTCCCTAAAAATCAATGATAATGAATTCGTGTAACGAAATATAGAGACGACATAAAAACATATTTTCCATCGTCGCTTTATACACTTCAACTTTATAAAATAGTTTTCCGTTCATTATTCATTTTTCTTGAAGAGTGTTGCGATCACTTTTAACATTTCAGATAACTTTTTGATCATTTTTATCAAAATTGCAATTAAATCTCGTAGCTTCGAACGACTCTCGTACATCTCCGAATGCAGGAATTTTTTTACCGATACACATTTCTATCGAGAAGCAAAAGAAAAAGGAAATCAGTGAAACGGTGTACGATTGTTCGGCTTCACAGACATTGTCCGGTTCACAGATTCTCTACGCTTTCTCCCGCCGCTCTCTCGAAATGGCTGCAAAATGATTGATACGATTGTCAACGTACTTTATCACTTTTCGCATTCATTCGGAAATATTTCATCCCTTGAGGATACGCACACAAAGAACAGAGAATCGTCGAATTATCTCCAGAGCGAAAATTCTCTCACGATACTATCGGTTCTTTGTGTATTTATGAAATATTGGAATTCGTTTTTTTTCCTCTTCTCGTGTAGGCGAAACACCGTCTCCGACCCCACTTTATAATCCACATCGAACTACATCGTCGTGTGCTCACCTTTACGACCCTATAAACGAGGGGTGATAAAAAGACTCGTTTTTGAAATAAATCTCAACCAAGTTTTTTTTATCAACTTTTTCGGAGCATATTCATCCTGGAGAAGAAATTGAAGGCGCGATGCAAAATTCCTTTCGTTGACAATAGGAAGGTCCATATTTTTTAGTTACAAATTGCTGAACCGTTCGATCTTTTTTCTTTTTCAACGCATTCAAATAACTTTTATCTTAAAAATACAAAAGATCGAGGAAATTCATGTTTTTTCCGTCTTTTTTAAGACAGAAACAATAATTTTTATTTTTTAAATAATAATTTCAATTTTATTATTCATTATCTCTAATTTTTCTATTATTTCCAACCTTTTGTATATATATTCTAATATAGAACCGGAGCAAACATTTATTTATCACATCTTTGGTACCTTATTATGGGTGACAACAACGTTGCCCTCATGATAACACTTCCAGTAGCAAAAGATTCATTTTTCCACCCAAACCTCATCCCTGAAATTCCGGAGAACAAAGAAAACGCTATGAAAGTGTACAATAATGAAAAAAGGATAAAGACTGTAAAAAATAAGCTCGTGTGTGTTCTCTCGTTGGCCAACTCTCATCCCTTCGTTCTTTTATCATTTGTTCGTACGTTTCCCAAGGCCAAATGCATCTCTGTACGTTCACATGTTCAAACGAGAAAAAGGCTTTGTGATGCAAAGGAAAACGGTAAATTCTGTGTTTAGTTTGCTTTTTGGGTGAAAAAAATAAGAGGCAGGGGCGTGGGCACGAGTCGGCTACGTGCCTGTCCTCCAGAAGGGCTAAAACCAACATAAAGAAACGATAAGAAACTCAAACGAAAAAGGCAAAACAGAAAGAAACATTAAAACGAATGCACGGACTATACATGTGTAAAAAAAAAAGATTAAATGAATGTACACAAAATTCAGCACTAACTGTAATGATTAACATATCACTGTGTCTTTACAACTTTTTACTTTTTACTCGTGACAAAAAAAAACTCAAAAACCCCTGGTTGTGATAATAAAAAATGTTTGTTTCATAGAAATCAACGTTGTTCTTCAAGTATATAATCGTATTTATTTTAAAATCACAAGAAAAAGTGAAATAAGACTTATTTTTTTGAAATTAGGTTTATGTTTTCGTATTTTATACAATACAGAGTTTTTGTTTTTTATCTCCACACTGCCCTCACGAGTAAATTATGGTTTTGACCGTGATCAGCTGATTTTCCAGTTTTTTAAGAGACAATTATTACTATTAACATTATTATTATTTTTCAAAACAATCATCTAACGTGCCACTGATTAGTTTTTTTCAAACCTTCGAGAAAAAAAGTTGTAATTTGAACCATTTTTCATTTCGGTTCTCAAGACATTTATACATGAAACCGAAGTTGTTGTGCGAACTTCAAAAAACAGAGTATTCCTAAAACATCATGATTTGAGAAATGATATTTAATTCGATGACGAATTTTATAGGAATGGTTGCTTATGTCATCGAATAAACATATGCAAACAAAAGCAATTTTTCCGACCTACGGAAAGTTGCAAGCCCTCCGATTCTCTCTGCATGGAATAAACGAAATACACGTACTCCCTTTCTCTTCATTTTTCTGTCTGTAACGTACATACGTAATATATACACGTACGTGTATATAAAGAATAGCAAAAGAATGCAGCAAATAAATAGAGAAAAAGATACAGTTCTCAGCAAACTAAAAGACATCTAGTGATATAAAAGGAAAATCGAGTCAAACAGTTTTCCTGCCTGGTCATAACAAAATACAATAGTTTCGCTAGTTTAAAAGCAGAAAAACTAGCAGAGAGTGGTAAAAAGTCTCTACTGAAAGACGAAGTCGAGAAGATCCTGTGTGCTACTTTTTTTTTATACATTTTTTTTTCTCTATATTACACTCCTAGTCTACGGAATATAAATATGTGTGTGTGTGTGTGTGTGTGTGTGTGTGTGTGTGTGTGTGTCTGAATATATACGCACGAAGTCTTTCCGTGTTCGCATTTTCGGTTCGCTGCCTGCCCGGATTCTTCTCTGTATGTAAGGGCGAAGAACACGAAGATACGATTTTGTCTTCCGACGCCCTCGACAAAATTGTCTGCACCAATGCACAAGTTTCGAGTTTTCAAGTTAGCCCCATCCCCCTTTCTCTTATTCCGTGTATGTTATGACAATTCAACCCCATCTTCTCATCTAAAGAACGTAACGAAGATAATGATATAAGAAAAACAAGGAGAGTTCATTCAGAAAAAATTGGTAAAGTTTCGTAGCATTGGCAAGAGGCAGAATCTCGATATAATTCGGGCTTTCAACTTTCAGGCGAAATGTGAATTTCGTTAATTTAGTCGCTTTATTGTACATGTTTGAATGCTGAACGCTGACTACATCGAGGAAAATGGAGTTGTGTTTTAGTGAAAGGTAATTACATGTTAAATTAACCCGGTTGAGCAAAGTTTTCTCAAGTGGAAAAAATGTATACCGTCTTGATGGACTACCCGTGAAAGCTCGACGTATACATATTCAAATTTGTTAATGAAACTGACTAAACTCGAAATGTTTTTAGTCCGTTCACTATTAATTTTTCGTCCAAGTTTTGCTCGGACAATTTCAAGAATGTTTTTTCTTAAATATTTTATATTCGTACTTTTATGTTTATATTTTTCTATTCATATTTTATCTTATTACTTATAAATACATTATCGATGCCACTGAACGCACAATTTTCAAATTTGAAGCAATAGTTTTCAAGATCCTTGAATTATACTACTTTCATTTTGTTTGAAAAATATAAGGACCCGAGAAACTTTTAAATATTCATCACTCTCGTGACATTGATTGCTTTGAGTCGTGCATTTACTTCGTGAGAATCATCTATAAATTTGGAATTTAATATCAAATATGATTATTCCGGAGCTGTTTCAAACAAATTTTTTACTTGGGAATAGATCGTGAGTCTCCGCTCACGCCATTCCTCTATTTTTATTGTTTAATGTCCTTTCTTGTGTACCTTCGCGGGTTTTTACGAGTTTATCCTATCACTGTAACCCCATTTTTTTCTACTCCATACTACTTTCCATGTTCCTGTGAGACATCCCAAGAGCGTTGACCATACAAAGCACCCTTTTCTGATCTATTGCATTTGCACTGTATCCCATTTGCACGAGAGTCAAGGGAAACTGTGGAACATTTGGTCGTTTCAGACAACTGTATTTTTACTGATTGTAAGTTCCATTCTTTTTTACCGTGACACTGAAAAGCCCTTTTTGTTTCCAATGCAAATATTTCATTGAATTTAAACAAAATAATATTCAGAAACAAACTGTATTTTCGTCAGCCCAACAGCATATTTGGTAAAACAACAAAATATACTGTTGCGATGACAAAAATTCGGTCAACTTCCAAAAACAATTTTGTTTGACGTATCTAACTAAATATTTGCATCTACAAATATTGCATATTTGCTGATTGCGTACCCATAGATATAGGTTAAATATCAATTTTCACATCTTTTATGGAAAAACGAAATATTGGGTCAATGAAATATTTGGTGAATCATTATGTGATCGATTATAATGTGTCAATATTTATTTATCAAGTCTTCAAATGCCATAACCCTTACAGTAAATTAAAAAAATTGACAAATCGTAATGAATTCACTAAAAAAAAAACTTATTAACAAAGAATTAACTTCCCATGCAAATGAGCCAAGACATTTTTCGACCGACTGATTCGTGGTATGTGCTGGTACGTTTTCCTCTTTTATCTCTCTCACTTCCTTCTGGCATTTTTATCAAAATGAAAATATATATATACACATATATACCTATGTATAGATTTATTGATATTCGAATGCTCAAATGGATTCTGCATGTACTTTTATACATAACTATATCTATTTGAAGTGCACTGTACAGGATGCCTAATGCATGTGAGCAGGAGTGAAAAAGCTCGTGGAACCGATGTAAATTGATATTTATTCGTATCGCGTATATGCGATAGGCCTGACCCGAGTGACTCGCTCTTCTCGTTTCCTTTTTTTCCCTCTCGTACGTTGTAAATGTTTATTGAGCTGCATACAAATTTTGCCGGCCTTTACCTCATGCAACGTTCAGTCATGCAATCTACGCAGTGCAGTTACTCGTTTATTCTACCAACGGTTTAAACAACGTATGAAAAAATTTTCATACTTTTTTAAATTCCAATTACGAATAAAATTGAAAACTAATAAAAACGCAGAACATTTCATTAACAAGTAACACCGGAAACGAAAGGTAAATAGAACTTTTTTTTATGAGGATATTGAACGCTAAGCAATTTTTCAATTCATTATTGCGCAACCGAAAACACAGTTAAACTTTCCTTACCTTGTAAATTGTCTCAAAGGGAACGGAAAATTTGTTTTTCAACGAAAGCTAACAGTTAATTATCAACAAATGACGGTTTAAAATCATGACAGTTAATCAGACTCTTACTCCCTATTATAGCGTCAGATTATAGCGTTGATTTAATGTTAATTATTCACAATAAAATGTTTATTTCATTGCCATATCATAAAAAATAGAAGAGAGAATTAAATTGAAATAATGCAAATAATAATATTTGCATTAAAACACTTAGGTGCACAAATACACAGGAAAAGGATTTCCTCTCCGTTAGGGCGTGGCTGTGAAAAGATCTTCGCATTTTTCAACGACACGTCACACACACGAGGAGGCTCATTATACAACGTACACCCTAGTGCAATCCCGACAACTATCTTTCTTTTTGTCACTCCCTCCGGTTCTCTTTTCACGAGCCTGGGAGGGAAGAACAGTAAAGCTCTCTGTTCTTTCGTGCTGCGTATAACGTTTTAAACACACACAACACATTCGGTATTTCACGCAACCAAACACAGTCTCGTCGAAATATTTATTTATTTCTCAGTGACAAGAAAATTCATTTTGAAAACGTGATGAAAAATTGTAACTATTTATTCAGTTTCATAGGTAACAATTTCAAGGACAAATCTATTGTAAAAATTAACGTTGACAAAAGCGAAATGTTTCATTTATTTCTAATTCATATTTTCTTCTCCATATCTCTACATTTCTATATGAATATAAATAAAATTATGTTTATGAACAGGCAATTAACAGGAATTGTTGAATGATTAATAATTTATAACAATCCCAATGTTATATCCTAAGAACAAAACTTATGTTGGGCCAAAACGTTTTAATTTGATAACGTTTTAATGTGTACATTTTTTTTCTGTTGAGCTTCATTAATGATGCAAATGTTAGTGAATGGAAACTAGAAATTAGTTGACTATCTCCCTTTAAACGAGTAAACGCTTATAACGTTTATAAATCGTTGAAACATAATGAAATACACATGCGACTGAATACATTGTCCGTTAAAAATGTGTTCCCTGGACTGAAACGATGCAGTTGGCACATTGCAGTTATGTTCCCCATTCAATCTCGACACATTTAATTGATTTAGTCCCTTTACAGTCACACTTTTGTTGCATACCGTCACAAAGCAATTTAAAATAACTCTCTGAATGAAAATTCCTTGAAGTGGAAGCAGTTGCTGCTTTTTCATTTCTGTCATTTGTTTCCGAATAAGATAATCATGGATTTAACAAATGTAATTGTTAGCAATTACAGTTGAAATTCTTGATCTCAATAACAGAGTTCATATCGTGACAATGTTTTGTTAGTGGTCTGCATTTTTTTGAGTTAATAAGTGCAAAAGAAATCGCCAAATCGGAGGAGCAGTATTTTTCACACGAGTTTGTTCTAAAACTTTCGGGAAATTGGCAAAGTCAGCCTACAAACTGTTTTGAATGTGGAATTATATCTTCAAACATTAATCAGTGGATTTTTTTTGTGAATAATTAAATTTCCGACTAGAATTTCTAGGAATGTACTGTGTCCTATGAAATCAGGCAAAGTACAGCAATAACAAAATGGTTTCCAAGCTTAACCAAGTGGAAAATTTTGAATGCTGATTATTTGACACTAAACATTTGTTGACAGCATTTCTTTTGCAAGAAAATTTACTTTTGGGTACAAACAAAGAGCTTTTGAGTTGTCTATTAAAAAAAAAAACCTGGCCCAAGGACACACCTTGATATTACTTTTTTGTCAGAAGTGACACGAGAGCACCAACATCTACCAGGATCCTCTCATTTATCCTGTTTTCTCTTTGTCACCCGTAAAATGTTTCCTCGTCTATTCAGACTGTGCACTCGCGCCTTTTATTTTTATTATCCCTTCTTCTTCCCTCTATAACTCCCATTTTTTCGTGTGTGTATGTAATTTTTTTCCATTTTTCTTTTACTTTTTTTGAACCCTCTGTCGAGTTTGGTCTCTTTGCTTTGTTTGTATGGATTTATATATGCATATATATCTTTTTTTTTCATCTATATATTGCATGTAAATACACACAGGTATGTGGGAGGCCTCGGGGCGCATTAAACTCTTATGTACCGCACATATGTACAGCATGTATCGCGATATACACTCGTATTATGGCATGTACGAGTATGCTATATAACTAAATACGCGCACCACCTGAGTCGCTTCCACTGTATGACTTTTTTCGCTTTTCTTTTATTTATTTTTTTACGTTTTTTTTTTCCGTTGGCTTTATGGTAGCGGCGCACAGGATCTTCTTTATCCTCTGGATTATCACATCTTCCGCGGCCATGTACACCCTGTCTTTCTCTACTGTATTCTTTTTTTGTTCTTACGATATAGAAGAAATGTCTCTTTTACGTCTCTTTTCCAACCCAAAGCTCTTCGTCTACTACGTTAACACACATTATACACTTAATACATCCTCGAGTTTTTGAGAGTTATAAAGATTATACATGCATTGGAACATCATTTAATGGAGCCATAAGAGACAGAGGGAGAAAAAAGGAGATATAGAAAGAGAAAAGGAAAATGATGAGGCAAAAGCTTTACGAGCTAGAGAAGCGAAAAGCTAGTAAAGAAATAAAAATTGCTTTTTTTTTTCATTGTTCTTGCTCGCTTTTGTACGGGTTAACTCTTGGAACAAATACCCCTGGGAATTATTGAAAATGGTGCGAATTTGACACTATATTTAACCAGATGATAACAGAGGCATCGTATTTGCGAAATAAACGATCCACGAGGTACAACAAAATTCGTTCAACATCATTGGAATCAAGTTTTATATACAATTCAATTAAAAAATCATTTTACTTTTCGTGAAAATCGTTTTTTCACCGATGAATTGAATTTAATGTCAATAAATTTCATTCGAACGCGTAACCTATAAATTCTATTCTGTTCCAATGAAACGCATTTGAATTGGTTACTGCGGTTCTTCCATGTTTTCTGTAATAGCTTGCAGAAATGAATGACTTTTCTATACTCCCTTCCAGCGTTGTAGTTTATATCTTATTTTGTTATATTTCAGGATATAAATTCACTGTCTTTCCGAAAGAAATATATCACGTACACTTTCCACAGACTGAACACACCGCGGATAAATCTAAACTGTTTTTTAACCGAGGACAAAAAAATCACCGTATAAATACTCAGTAAAACGACCGGTTTAATGAAGAGAAACCTTTTTTACATGTGTATGATGTTTTAACGCTTCGCCAGCATTTATGTTTTTAAGACTTTCCCTCAGCGCACTGAAGGCTTTAGGTTTAATCTGGTTTTATCGTTTCTTACGGGCTTTTAGAAAATTCGTTAAACATGAAACTTACTCTTGAATGTAACACGAAAGTTACTATCGCGAGTTTAAATTTCAAGTGTGCTCTCAAATCGTCTGTATATCCGTAGCATCCATTGTAATTTTACTGATTTCTAACTCTCCGACCTTTCACTCATCGGAATTTTTTTACACGATATCCACTCAAAAGCTTCATTCACACTTGTTTGTTAATTTTAGTACCGAATTATGAGACCACATGACTGAAGAGAGGCTCAAAGTTCAATTACATGATGAAAGTGTCTTGATGAGATAATCGTCGATGTATTAGTTACCCTCGTGGCCAGAAGATTCTATTCATGTTCATATAACGATCAGCAAAAAACGAATGTACAACGGCTTTCTATAGAGGTATATAAAAAAACAATAGATATGGAATTTTTTTTCATTAGTACCGATTATTTGATTATTCCCATTAGGGTTTTTACGACCCCATCCCGTCACTTCAACTTCACTTTTTCCCCCACTTCACTGTTCCTGTTCCTGTGAGAGTCCCTCAGAGTGTTGCCTACAGCCACTCTTTCCTAAAGCACTACTGTATCGCATTTGCACGAGGGCCAAGGAAAACTATGGAAAAGCCTTGCCAGTACAGGCAGCTGTATTTAAACTGAGTTTCAGTTGGTTAGCACCATCAGAAACTCAGAAAAACTGCCTCCCGCTCAGCGATTGGTACGTGAGCTGATGCCCGGCTAAGCGGTCACCCAAGCGAGTACTGATCTCATTCGAAGCTGCTTAATTTTGTGATCGCCGGATCCATACACCGCGAGCGCGCACTCATCGCTGTCGGTTGATAGATTGTAAAATAACAGGTTCTTTTTTCATTGGACTTTGAACATTGTGATGAAGTACCAGTGAACTAGTATGTCTGTAATTTTGTCTAGTTTTTCTTTGTGTAGAAATCACTCGATGGGAATGAAAAATGAATAACAATACTAACAAGTCGAATGGTATGCTTTGTACGCAGTATTTTTTTCTCTTCCAATATAGTAAGCACGCTGAAAATTCTTTTTTCGAAATGTTTTCACTAATGGGAACACGAAGAATACAACAGAAATGCTATCACCAATAATGGTTTTAGGTTTCTCAAATAATAACTGAAAAAAAAAAATCTGACGGAAGGCTCGTTAGCATTTGGAGCTGTCTGTCAATTTGCTGATAACGCATCACTGTGAATTCGTATGTTCCCGGTCAATTTGCCTTCCCAGCGGCTCTATTTCACTCTCTTTTTAAACCAATTTCGCATAATTTCATGCCCTGGTTGCCGCTCTGCTTTTATTCTCAATTCGAAAATAAAGTTTTGCGAGTTACCGACTTTTTGCATCCGTTGAAGTAGAGATTCAGAAGAATTCCACATCAAAACAAACACATTCACGCACATATTGTGTGGTGAATGTATGTATTTTATGGATAACGATCGGCAGATTGCAATTCATCGAAATTTCATGTTTCGGCACGAACAGACTTTCTGTCAAACGAAAAAAAAACGTTCCAGGCTATGATATCAACTATTTTGTTATTCATAAACAAAATGTTAGTTCCATTGTTCTGAGTGATATAATAAACAACTTTGAAAAGTGAAATACGTTCCCAGTTTCGTGGTTACATTTATTAGAGGAAGAAAAATTGATTAATTTCGAATCGGTGCGAAACTTGACTTTCGCGATTGTTGAAGGTTTGAAATATTCCATTTCGGAAAGGCCTGCTTTTTTCTTATTTTGAGAAAGTGATTTTTGACGAGAACGAAAAAATAGTCTATATTTCTCATTTTAACTAATGTTACAAATGAATTATTTCCAGACCATTTTTTACAGAGAATATATTATGAATAATAATTATTGCTTTCAATCTCATTTTGATAATAATAATAATTACTATTATTACTAACTTTTGCTACAAAAACTAGCGTTAAGAATAATAATAATAATTATTATTATTATTCTTAACGCCAGTTTTTGTAGCAAAAATTATTTGAATTATTAGTTATTTTTTTTTGAATGTTTTGAGAGAGACTTTATTGAGCGTGCGAGTGTTTGGTGTTGACACCCGCACCTACGAGACCCCCAATTTTTGTTTCGAATTCGAACAGTGAAATGTTTATTGAACGTTTTCGAACGAAAACATTTTTTGATTTCCAATATTGCCGAGCATTTTGAGCTCAATGGTAATATACAGAATGAAATTTTTTTGGTGCACAAACAAAGTGCAAAGCATGGAAAAGCCGAGAAATGTAAATTTCGGGGAAGCCTAGAATAACGAAAAAAAAAAGAATTGGTGAAGCTCGTGAACAATGACGACGACGACGACGACGACGACGATTTTGTTTTCTCTCCCGGTAGTCGCGCATCACCACCATGCGTTTTGCCAATTGGTGCCATTCGCTGGCGTTTATATGCGTTCGCGATGCTACATTTTCATTTACCGTACGGCGCCACACCGCCAATTCCCGAATGCCAGGCAACACGACGCCCAGTCAGAGCTCTCATCGAGTCTCGACAATTTTTTTTTTTTTTCGGTTTTTTTTTTCATTCACGGTTGCTCTTTTAACGATGACCCAGCCGTTGCACTGTCGTTATTCCACATGCATCCACGGTATCCCCTTTTCCCCGTTGGTCACTCTTCCAGCGTTGATCAACGTTGAAATCCTGCATCGAATTCGGTCCCGTGCCATCTCTTGTCTCGTTTCTTCCTCTCGTCGTTGTCCGTTTTTGTTATATACTGTGCGTTACTCGTTTCATCGAGTGCGTCATCGAACTCACCATCGTCACGAACAAAAATGTCCCGATGAGTTTTTCGATGGATGAGGCAAAACAATTTCATTTCGCTCCGATTGATACTTCATTAAATGGACGTGTAATGATAAAGAAACACCTTTTCAATGGAGTTGAAAAATGAGAAAAAGAGTAAAGATTTTTTCACTTATTAAACTCCCAGTGAATTGGTGAAAAATTTTCAGTTCATTTATTTCTTAATTTTCTTCTAAAACAAATACAGAATTATAATAAGAATCCGTTATTCGTTGTCCTCATTTGTTTTCATTTTTTTTATGAGCTTTTGTAAATTATTTATTGGATGAAAATATTTTTACAACGGATCCACATTTTGTACTATTTTTAAACTTCAAATTATTATTATCTAGAGAATCGAAAATCATTATCCGTAAAGACGCTTTGCAATCCTAACTTTTATAATCCACGGGATAAGGAGATAAGAAAAAGTTTCAAAAGTGGAGATGTATGTTTTGAGTTCGGCAAAGTTTTCCTATCGTCATTACTAACGCATATTGGATCGTTAGTGGATCGGTTTTTCAGCTTCAATAGCAAAGTTGGAAGTAACCTGTCGCGGTCTTTTGCTTTTTCATCTCTATATTCAGTTTTGGTTATGTACATTGTACAGTACCCCTGGCGCACCCTCTGTGCTACGTTTTCGTATTTCCCCTTATCTCTCGATCCTCTAAATTACCGAAACCAACCGACCAAGAGAGAGAGAGAGAGAGAGAGAGAGAGAAAGAGGGAATTGGGTTAAGGTAGACAACCTGAGGGTGGTTGACACCCGCAACCACAGGGTAATTACGAAGGAAGACGATGCGGGAGACACCGAAAGACGGCTGTTTTGTATTCTAAGACTGGAAGAGGAAGAAAACCACCGAGCGAACACCTTTTTCTATCTCTCTCTCTTTCTCTCTCTCTCTCTCTCTCTCTCTCATCGTTTCCTCTCGTTCCTTGCGTCTTCTTCTCACTTATCTTTTGCTTGCCTTCATGTTCTCCCTCTCGTACGAAATCCTTTTCACCAACGAGTTCGGTCTCTTGGTGCGTATTTGATGTTCCTAAGAAAATATATTCCTTTTTGAGCCCCAGCGACACTCGACCCTCGCGAATGGCTGATTGGCCTCCGAGTGGCGTGAGAGAAAAAAAATCACGTATAAAATGCTAGGAAGGTGTCTTGCTTGCGTATAAACAAAGATATGAGCTTTCTACACCCCTTCGGTGTACGAATCCCTTTTTTAGTTCTGTCTTATTCATTATGCCAGAACCATCTTAAATGATGATATTTGAATCTAAAGAAAACATCCATTCATAACGTCATCATTGTCACCAGTATTTTGTATTGTCATCACAAACAGAAGGTACGAATTGAAATGAGCTCGTTGTTTTGCATAATTACAAAAAATAATGATGAACGCAGTAAATAATATTGAAAGTTTTTGAAATCTTTGTATAAAAATCTTTTTATTGAAAGATTTTTACGATCTTTTACTTTATGATCCGATACCGAAAACATCAGTTTTCCAGACGAAATGAACAAAAAATATGACCAGTTCATCTCGCAAAGATATTTTCCGATAAATCCACTTAACGAAAACATCCACTTGGTCAAAAATGTACGTTTCAGGGAATCGAAAACAACCAAGAAAGATCTGAAGTTCATCAAAATAACACCATCCGCATATTATATCTGTATAAAAATGATGAATGATACGAACGAAAGTAACGTAGAGATGGACTGGGGTGGATAATGGCGAAGAGGATGGAAACATTATAACGACCGAATACCTTCGCTGCTCGACCCTTCAAATTCGGTAGGACTTACCGAAAAGCGATCTCTACTTCGGTCGCAAACGAGGTTCTTCATCATACTCAAGTATTTGTGAAGTGGAGGGACTGTGAAAAAGATTGAAAAAAAGAATGAAGAAGCAAATGCTTATATACTTCGGCTAGTATCGTTATTTCCTGGTCTTCCCTTCTCTCTCTCTCTCTCTCTCTCTCTCTCTCTCTCTCTCGCTCTTCGTTGCCACGTACCCATCATGAAGAGGACGATTGAAGGGAGGTAAAAAAGCGCGAAGGGGAAAGCGGAGTAGTAGACAAATTCTTGAAAATCGCGACGACTGATAATGCATTTTACAGGAAAATCGGAAAAAGAGACGATCAGAGGAAAATCTCGTAGCAAACTTTGGACGATAACTCAGATACCGCGGTAAAAAGCTAACTGCGCGTGTTGCTTCTTTTCAGTTGTTCTCCGTTGTCGTATATCTTTGATTTCCATGTTATGAATAAAAAGACAAATTTTCAGTCCGCATGTTTATAAAAACGAATACTTTATTTTGTCCTTTTGTTCGTATTGTATCAGAAACTTATTGCAATTCCTCCGGAGCCACCAGAATTTAACTTTTTCCAATCGAGAGAACGCGATACAAAATGACGAATAAGATAAAATAATATCTGGACTATCTAGATTCTTTCTGATAAGAGCTACATTCACTAAAAGCGGCTTTAATCAACATTAATGTAATGCAACCATGTCACCATTCATATTTTTTATTTTCATAACTCCACTATTTCGTTTCCCAAACATAGAAACCACGAATAGGAACCTTCATAGACAACAATAGGTAAAAATGTAAAAAAGTTAATTGAACATCTCATTGCCGCGCCAGCCTCTCAGTTTGGATGACTAACTGTCACTGGTTTTTGACTTTAGTCATTTTTTAAAAAAACTTTTAATCCTATACGTCAACTGAATATCAAGAAAATCTAAGAGAAAAAAAAACCCTTTTTTTAAGTCGTTGTTTATTCATTCTTGACGATCTTTAAGTCAAAGTTGGGAATTTTTAATATCTTTTGTAGTTAGTCTGATGATTAATGTGTTCAAATGGCCTTGGACCTTACGTCACGTGAAACAATTAGTATCAAAGCAATATTTACTCGAGAATAAGAAATAATTAGTGACGTATCACAGGCTGAAAACCCTCAGAGGGTCAACATGGTACCACGAAGCTAGGATGTCCTTGGAAATTTTCACATTTTTGATTCTCTTCTTGTATTTTGATCGATTACGTGAACTTAATTATCCGATTTTATTATGGCAGACAAGAACGAAATGCATAATGAGGCTAAGAAGAAATAGGAAAAGAAATGAGTAAAAAAAAATCAAACGACCTAGGTGACTCACCGTGTAGTACGTTCGTCTGATGTATCTTTGGTAAAACTCCTTGTACGATGCAAGACCACGTAAGATCCGTAGACACTAGCTATCCGAGGAAAGCCTCGGAGAGTTATTCCGGCGGAATGACGATAAGCCGTCGTACACAATGGGGTTCGAACCCCATACCAAATTCTTCGGCATTTCGGGATGTATACGAGAGCGAAGAAATAAAGCAAAGAACTTACTTTATGCAGGGCATATATGTGTGAGTATTTGAAGTCCATGTATAAGAGACCGAATATGTGGACGAGATGATCGCGGAAAACCACCATACAGGATTTCCGCCGAGACGATCGTTCTCCATTCCTGTTCACAAACACAGCACCCCGAACCGCCATAATATTTTTTTTTCTCCGTCAATCAAGATTTATTTTCTAGACCCCAATTTTTCTCGTTCACCGTGAAAAATAAGGTTTTCTAATGCCAGATCGTAGAAAGAAAAAAATAACGAAGAATGCCATCTCTCTTGAAAATTCCCCCACTCAATTTACCTTCATTCCCCGAGTTAATGCTTCACAAGGAAGCATTCTTCCGCCTTCCTTCCACTTTTTCTCTTTCTAGATCACAAAAGCCCTAGTAAATCTTAAAGAATACCTTTAATAAACAAGCTGATCGGAAAAATCTTGACTCGATTGGCCGCAAGAGAACCAAAGAAACAGATCATCTGCTATCACATTTTTATTTTTTCCACGCCATTATTTATTTTCGTGTCTCTGAAAATCATAAGCCTTTGGAGCACGTTTGTCAACTCATGTTTTTACGAATCACGGTTATATTTTTAGACTTACTCTTCATATTCTGGGTTATCATTATGCTGGACTAATGAGCGGTCATGACACTTTTCAAATATCGTCTCCCAGGTTAATTGGTTGTTTTTTTTTTGTGTTTTTTTTTTTTTTGATGAGCCAAGTATTAATGAGAGTTACTTATTCACATAACTGAAAATACAACAAACACACTTGCAAATGCCGTACGTGCTATTTGGTTTTCTCTGTTTTCATGTGGGATAGGAAATCCCTTGAGCATATTATTTCCGGTATGAAAACGAAAACGATTCTGGTGGATATGCGATAAAAAAAGGGCTCGCTGACACTAGGTCGAAAGAACGTTGACCCATTCATCTTCAAATTGAACTTGACATTGAAAGATTTCGACCTTTCATACTCATCTTGAACTTTACCTCGACCTTTATCCTCCGCCTCCCTTCGTCATCATTTTCATCTACGGAGGCAGAACTTGAAAAATCTGATATCATGAAAAAATTCTGAAAAAATTTCGCGCTATTTCTTATTTAAATGTTCTTTTCAATCCATTACTGACCACAATTCACTGACATTTCTCTCGTTGTATACACTGACATCCAATATTTATCAGAAACACATGGCTGGATGCAGAGGTTAGAATGCAAACCTTGAATTTAATTCAATCATAGTCGAACTTTTGAATTTAAGTGATCTGTCATATTGGCATTTACATGTTTTTTCATAAATATCAAATTAATAATAATGTGCAAAATGATCAGTACGCATAAAAAGGTTTGTTCAATCGATCGCAAACTCCTTTTATCAGCTACATAAAGAAGAAGCTCCTATAACTCAAGCGTTTTCGAAACTTCAACTTCAAATTTTCCTTCCGAAATGTACGAATGTCCTTGTTGGGTTCTGGATACTCCGGGCCCTTTTTTTCTCTCTACATACGCAACCCATGAGCGAGTCCGAATTAATCGACCCCTGAAACCCCTCCTAACTTCCGTCGCAATGGAAAGCCATTCCGAGTTGTTTGCAACGCGTGACGAACTGCAGTGAACGAGTCGAATCCTCGTATCGTGTTTCCCTCTCATCGGCAAAAGGTGCCTCCGTGCCGGAAAATAGAGAATTGCAAGTGAGGAATCAAGAAATACATAGAGAAAAAAAGAAATGTATGAGCATCGGAAAACTTGCCTGCTTTTATCGGTCTTTGTTCATTTGAAATACGGAACGATGATCAGACGAGCTCTCCGAACGGTTATTAAAACTCCGTTAGAAACTTTGAACCTTCGTCGTTCGGAGTTTCGGGGCCTTATCGAAGATGAGAAACTCCCAAGTAAAATGTAGCAGGACACGTAAAGAAAATAGTACAAAAAATAGTCGTTTTTTTAAATATTTTATTTATATTTCTTGGTAAAGTGCACTCCGTCGGTCTTTGGAAACAGAGAAATTGTCGCTGAAGCAGTCATTCTCTCTATCTCTCTTTCTCTTTCCTCGCTTTTACTCTCTCTTTCTCTCTCTGTTGGGTACTAAAAGTAAAATAATTAGGAACTCGTTTTTCCTCCACTTTCTTTTGCACTCCTTTCCTCCCTCGGCTCCGCACAACCCGTAACGTTTTCTTTTAATTAGCCCCTTTAAATTCCGTCAAACTCTCTGACTCTTTCACGCCCCTACACTTTTTCATATATTAACGCCGGATAAGACGCGGGGTGTATAAGACACTCTGCCAACTTGGCAGAAGGGCCAAAGTATCGGAAAAAGAATTCTCAATCTCTCGAACGCAATATCAATCGGTGGATGTCAAAAGGGCGTAATAAGCTCGTAAGAAAGTGGAAAAGAAGGGTTGCTAACGTTCTCTAACCTACAGACGATCGATGTATGTGGAAAGAATGACGAGAGGGTTCTTCTTTCCCATTATTATTTTTCTCGTAAAGGGTGCTCGTCGTTTCTTCCGGCAGGGAAACAGCTTGGAAAGTTTTTGAGCAATTCACGCGAGTTTTCGTGACTCGAAAACTCGAAAAGGGCATCCCCGCTTCTTTTGCTTCTTCTTCTGCTTCTTCTTCTTTCCTCTTTCTCGCCATATCTCTCTTTCACTGTCTTACCCACTCTTTCAATCTCCCTACATTACTCGTTCCCCTTAATTTCCAGTTCTACATTTACATTTTTTATCTTCAGCTCGTCGAAAGTTGCATCGTCCAGTTCTTGTACACACCAGCGCCACTTGCCGAGGGAGCGAGATGGAAAATTTTCCACCTGTTCTCTCATCTCTCGACATGCTTGACTAATTAGCCTCCTCTTTTCGAGTAATTAGTCGTAAAAACGCACCGAGCGGATTCCATGTGCTCTTGAGCGTGAAAAAAGGTGACTGTAGACGGGGCAAAGAGAGAACCACCAGAAGTAGAGGAACACGAGCCCTGACCGTTTAAACTTGTATGTGTGTGGCTTGTGCCGTTATAAGGTTTGTGATAGTGCGGTTGACTTGCAAGCACTCGTGGATAACGAAGATAGAAGCCCAAAAACGTGTGGAATTAAATCGCTGAACTTTGTGCCCCAGTATGAAAAACGAAATACGATTCTCAATGTCCGAAGCAGCCACTATCTCGCACTCGGAGTGCCCCTATCACTCGAGATTCTTTTTGCCAGTCTAACAACAAAACATCGAACAGTTTTTAGGTAAATGGGATGCTCGAACGTAGACATAGCACTGCTACTTTTTTTCCGTACAAACTTCGAGTAAATGAGTTTTCACTTGCTTTTTCATTTCAATACGAAATGCTTCCTGAAAAATAAGGAAACGAGTCTACGTTAAACGAAATATTATTAGACAACATCCGGAGTTGAATCAATTAGATTCTTTCAGGTTTTCGATATAATCTAATGGCACTTGATTCAGTGCAAAATTATTGTTCACTTTATATGAAGTGTCACAATCGATATTTGCTCGTACAATCTTTCCAGACTGTGAAAACATGAGGAGACTTCTTTATCACGACTTTCTGTTGTTTTTACTGTCTTGCTCAAAGTTCGATATCTTTTGACACAGTTTTGGTTGTTCCTGTTACCATCAAACCATAAAAGTTTCTTCTTTGTTAACGAGAGTTATAAAAATCGTATGACGTAATCAATAAAAGTAACACTACTTAAGCTGACAAAACGTACATGAAGAAATTAATATGACTCTAGAAATATCTGTGGGCATTCCAAAAATCATTTTCCTGATAAATTTTCAACACTTCAGAACCATTTCGAAACCAATCAGGCTAAAGTGATGGGATTGGCTCGTAAAAATGCTCAAAAACCATTTTAAAAAAAAGTATTCAACAATTAAAAATGATCTCGAATATTGTATTTTTCCAAAAATGAATTCTATATGTACAATGCTCTTGTCTCGGTTTTGTTACGAATCAAGACGCAATGTTACGAGAGTTATTTAATGAAATAGCTTCACTTTGAGCTCTCGAAGCGAGTTGTTTCACGAAAAACGAAGATAAGCGTTTCTCGGAGTGCGAGCTTTCGCAGCTATAAAGTTTCTTCGTTTCGAGTGCTTTTATCGTCGAATTACGAGTCCAGGAAGGTTTTAATTTCAGGGAGATTGGTCTTGATGCAGTATCCTGTGTTTTTGACGTAGTAAATCTTATCTCGGTTATTCTGGCCGTTTGATATACTTTGAGTTTGACGATCTAGGACGTAGTTGAACTCGATTGTACGTGGCACATTGCTGCATGGAACAATGTAGTAACAAAACATCGAAACTACCGTAAGCTGTCATTATGTGGTAGTTGGAGTAAAACAATTGCAGAGTTTGTAATATAAGAAGAACAGGAGCAATCGAGGTTTTATCGAACCGCAGCATCAAGTCTCCTCGCATCAATTTTAAGGCAGAATCGAAACGTTTCTATGTAACGAAGTAAATATATAGTTCATCTGTACACATATTTGAAAACTTCAGCTTATGCATATACATTGCATTTCCGAACAATGAACAAAATACGCATAACCGAGCATAATAGACGTGCTCGGCGAGTTCTCGACGTTGTGATATCGATTCTCATAACCCAACGGATGAAAGATTTATACCCATGATTGAGAATCGGCTCATTCACCAAACTCCTCCTCCCATCCAACATCTATCGCGACCCCGAGCTAGTCCGATGTGTGCCTCGCTCCAAGCACACCCCATTTGAATATGAATTCCGATCGTACGCTGGCACGATTTCTTTCCAGCTTAACGGACCGTTGGCTAATACGAAAACGTCAATAAACCGAAGAGGGGAAGAAGGGTGTAAGCACAATCTTCGTAGATGTGCAAAATAAAAGACGCGAGGACGAACGTATGCATGTTTCTGCACATCGATGTGTGCTGTGACACAATTTGTACCTCACCGTACTTGCGCGTCCCTCACTTTGATACAAAAAAATTAATCAATATGAGCAGGAAATCTGACCTACGTACGAGACATAAATTCATTTTTAATATGGTTTTTTTTTCCTTTCATACTCTGATTAATTCTCGAGCAACGTTACTCACCTTTCGGAAAATCCTGTATTAAATTATTCGAATTGATTTAATACATTTTAATGAAACCGTCGAAATATATTTTACGTACGAAAAATGGAATAAAAATGTTTGACAGCTCTCGTGAATAGAAATTATGCAATGTTTCGCACTTTTTGGTTGCGTACTTCACCTTCTGCTTTTTTCAGAGCTGCTAGTGTTCTTTGATTTGACAATTGACTAACTAAACTGTTCGATTCTAAACGATTGTTGAAATGTCCGTAGTGGAGGGATGGTCAATGATAAAAAATAAATAAATGGCCAGGCAGGATTAACGATTTCTCAGCGGTCAGGCAGCGGGAGTTAAAAAAAAAACGTGTAAAAAGTCTAAAGAGTTCAAAGTCTAAGGCTGAAGATCAAAAGAATCATTATTATTTATTGAGAAGAATATTATGTCAAGAACCATTGGTCTCACGTTGTTTTTTAAATCTTGACTGCGTCGATAGTTCATCGGATTTTATCGTTCAGAATTCTAAGATCCATACGGAACTCGAAGGTATGCTGTAAAACTAGGACACTCCTGTATGTTTGCACTAGGACACCACCCCTCCGACCCGTCTATATGGTTGTTGATGAAGAATGTTTATATGTATATACATATATATAATTTAGAAATGTTTGTGTGAACTAACCGCAAGTGCTAGAGAGGATCATCTAGCAATTCGTGTGATGAACGCGATGAGGCTAAAGGACCGCGAGAGAGACTAGCGATTCTGGAGGAGCCCGTTGGGAGTATGTTGGTACTCTCAAACTCCATGAGCAGATCCAGCACTGGCAACAAGAGCACGAAACTGGATGAAAGAAAGAGATAGAAATAGAGAGAAATAGCGTAAGAGTGAGAAAAGAGATTTGGAGAGAGAGAGAGAGAGAGAAAAAAGAGAGAAAGAGAGAGAGAGACAGAGAGACAGAGATCCAGGGTTGCAAAGGATCAACTGAGAAGAGGTTGAGGTTGTCATTTGCTGGAATTGCAATTTCTCGCTGACTCGCGGCATCCCCCGTTTCTCTCACGCTATATTTTCTCCCTTTCGTTCTCTTTCCATGTTTCGCTCTCTTTCGCACTCCCATGTATGCTACAAGTAAAAGCGGACTAATGATGTACACTAGACTTAATGCATCGTTGTCTGTTCTCATTTCTCTCTGTCCCTGTCTCTCTCCCTCTATCTAGCTATCTTTTTATCACACCCATTTTTTCTTTTTTTCTTTTTCACTCATTTCATTCTAACTCTATTTCCATCTCTCGCTAGCTTCGTGCTCGTCAAACTCCCTACCCTCCGACATCAGAGCTTTGCTCCACCAACGCAGCTCGACCCTTCTCAGAAACGAGGCTAGAAGGTCCACAAGAGAGAAATGTATAATTTTCCATTTCTCTCGGTACATGCGATAATTCCATGCACATCTCTCAAAATAAACGCTCTACGTGATCTTTAGTATTTTTATAAATATTTTAGATTAAGTTTCGTTTTAATTATCCACCTCATTACTACTTTAATACTCCTGTCAAACTATGTATCTGATTACGATCGTTTTTTTTTCGTTTTCTCTCTTTCTTTATGTGCTCGGATGACCAAATCAACCAAAGGTGTCAAGTGCCTCAGAGACACCAGGCTCGAAGTGATACCTGAAATCGTGGAACGTGGCAGCGAAGCGACCCTACGATGCCATTATATTCTCGAAAACACAACACTCTATTCTCTCAAGTGGTACAGAGGAAAACACGAGTTTTACCGATTCTCGCCGAAAGGAGATCCCAGTATCAAAGTCTTTGGAATTTCTGGACTCGAAGTTGACGTGAGTATCAAAAATAAATATAACAATTGTGTTTACATTAAAATCATAAACTTAACATTTACGGAGAATGTAGTCGAACTGTTACAAAAAATTATCATATTCGAAACTTTAAAAACCAACTGTCTTGTTGCTTTAAACTTTCAAAGCAACAAAACGAAAGAAAAACGATTTTTTTATAACCCAAGGAGTTTTAACCGAGCGTTTTTTTCGAGCTAAAAATATGTTGGCGACATTTTTTCCTGATTTTTTTTGTTCTTCATGGCGAACACGGCTAATTTACCGTCAAATCGTACAGCAGAAATTTTTTTTTGTTTGAGTCGTCTACTTAGAACTCCAGCAACACCAGCAGAACCACCAGGATAACGATACATTTTTTTTCATACATTGTTCTATTGTTATAGTTGACAGGACAGAAAACGAAAAAAAAATGTCTATTTAACTGTTGAGTTGAAAAAAAAGTTCTCAAATCACCTGGAGTTTTTGTCCTGGAACAATCGTAAAATCCCTTATTTACGAACTCATTTTACAAGCTAACAAACAAATTTCGTACTCCTCGACGATGGGGATTTTCTTCATATATTTATTTCATTCGGATAGCAAAATACTGTTTTCATTTAATAATAGCCCAAGAAAGTATACATTTAGTTTGAAGAATTGTTTGATTAATAAATTCAATGTCAAAAAACCACTTTCGTTGAATAACAGCCCGCAAGAAACTACAGATCTACTTTGAAGAATTGATCGATTAAAAAATTCGATATCAAAATACCATTTTCATTTAATAAGAGCCCGAGGAAACTATAGATTTATTTTGGAGAATTAACCGATTAATAAATTAGTAAAAATGATGATACCAAATATGTCAGAAGCAGTGGGTGGGTGAGGCCAATAATTGGTTGGGTGAGCACCCTGCCATACACAAGTTTGCCCATCGATCGTTGAGCAGAGGGGCAGTTTTTGTGAAATTCTGATGGTGCTAACCGACTGAAACTCAGTGAAATAGAGCCGCCTGCTCCGGCAAGGTTTTCATAAAGCATCATCGTGGAAGTTGGTAAATTGAATATATAGTGAGGTTTAATTATGGGATGAGCTGGTGAAAACCACGAAGGGTTTGGAGGGGAATAAATATCATTGTTAGTTGTCAATAATTATTACACGACAACACCAAATAAAGGCGATGAATATATGGCCAAGGAATTTCTTATGATTTGAAATATTCCTGTTGAAAATTAATCTTGAGCAAACTTGGAAAAATTGTGATTTGGTCCAAAAGATATATAGAAAGTTCATTTCTTGGTCACAATATTTTCTTTTCTACATTTTTCTTCTCTTTGTTTAAAGTTGACAATTGGACAAGGCTTCGTTCTCACCTTTTTGGTGTCAAAGAATTCACGCGAATGTTCTTTTTAGTTCTTTTAGGCCACAAAGGTAACCAATCTCGACCAAGCTTCAAACAGTTTTTTATTTCTCTGTCTCTTCATACACTGTCCTTTTCTTCTTGTTCTTTTTTTTTCTTCCTCATCGATTTTTTTCTTTTGCGCTCGTAAAAAAATGCCACTACACGTACATTTCACTAAACAACACATTCTTACGGCTTTGCCCATTCCAAAAAGTATCGTTATTAGTGCAAATGTGATGTCAACAACCATTTTGTCCTCATCTTACAAAAATTGGTGTTTTCTACATAAATAATATTAAACTTTTACTGTGGATGACGTGTGCAAAAGCTTCCATAAGTAAAGGGTAGAAAAGCAAATGAGAGAACGACACAATGTACCACTGAATCGATAAATTACGATCTTTTTTAATCCGCCATCTATTTTAATGTCTGTTTTTTTCAACACATTTGGTTACTCTCCAAAAATAGTCGTGGATTAGTTTCTATCAAAATTTTAAACTGAACCTACCGCTCGTTCTCTTTTTTATCAAATTATCTTCGAAGTGATAATAAATTTTAGTTTTAATTTAAGCATTCTTATCGTTTTTGGTGATTTTTGAACGGTCAATAATAGAGACAGACAGGCAAATGCTATTTCACTAACAGATTTGTGTATTGCGAAGAGAAAGGGGAATAGAGAAGAGCCGCAAAAAGATATATTCGTGTGTATGTTTATACATTATACATATAACCACGATCTTTCTTCCTTGCTAAGTTTTTCGCCCTTCGCATTATACTCGACGGAGCGTTATTTGAAAATTTGCTAATTGCCTGGGCTTTCTATCCTCAAAGTTTCTTCTATGTACTTTTTTCTTGTGCTACTCTTGATTAATCTTCACAACGAGTCTTTGCGGTCTCCCTGCTTATTGCACGAACTCAATATACACATATATTGGAGTGAATAAAAAAAAATCGCTATTTTCCTTGCCGGCTTCTTCGGCTGAAGTGGTTCAATAACACACGAAATAAATTAAAAAAATAGTCATAATGAATAATAAATAAATAATGGCTCACAATAAAACGAGTTGGTCCTTCGGTGTGCATTTTGAAAATTCCCGTTAAAATAAAATACGAAAATCAATAATCCAATGGATGTTGTTTTACACCGCCCGAAAAATAAATTTCAAGGATACGCGCTTTTTTGAATTTCTATACTTCACTTTGTTAGACCAATCGTATTCATATAAAACCATTTTCTAATCCTGTATACATTGATATTAAATATTGTTCGTTTTACATACAAAGGGTTAACAGATTGGCTATTTTCCATGATCACTCCGATAGATGCGGAATTTAAAATACATACCGATATACAGATTTTTTATATTTTTGAATCCCGTATACAATAAAAATAGTAAATATATCTATTCTATCTAATCTATTTATTATAGTAAATAGTAAATATATCATTCGTTTCAAATAGAAAGTTAATTTAGAATATATACTTAATTAGAAATTTTTTACATTTTTTAATACATATTTTTGAGTCCTGCATACAATTAGAATAGTAAATATCGTTCGTTTTAAATATAAAGGGTTAACGGATTGCCTAATTTCCATGATCACTCCGATAGATGGGGAATTTTGAATATATACCACGCGTTGAGGGTTTCGAACGGCTTGTCCATCAGGGAACGAAGAGGAGTGGGAGTGGCCGGGGCGTGATGTGAATTGGCTGGTATCATGCGTCTATATATAATATATATATATAGATTTTTTTTATGTCGATATAGATGTGTGTAGACATGCATATACGAAGTATACGGACACAGAATCCTCTCGGCTCTCTGATCGCACGCTATCTCTCTGGGACCAAACTCGCATATCCTCGCGTTCCGCGATTTCCCTCACTGCCTCTCCCTTGCTGACCCTTCTAGTCCTATCTCTGCTCGATTTGTCGAATAAAACCGTCAATTTAACACTCGGATCTTGGCTCTTGTGCCCATTGGCGAGGCTGTTCTCTATCCCCCACACACTCCAATACTTTCACGATCTCTATCTCTTTTTCTCACTCCCTCTCTCTCTCTCTCTCTCTCTCTATTACTCTCTCCACTATTTGCAGAACTATCGTTTGCACCCAATTGTTTACCGTCGCCTTTAACAGAATCTCCGTGCCGATCCATGAATGGTGAACGCAAATATGGCCATTTACACTCACGTTAAAGAACGGTGGAAATAAAAATAAAAAATAGAGATTCTCTTATCTTTTTATAGAAGTGTGAACATAAATGTCGTTCATAATTATGATAAATATCATAGACTGAACTTAATTTTTCACAATTTTTCATAGAACGGTGTATGGCTCCGGCGATCACAAGTTAAGCAGTCGCGAGTGAGGTCAGTACTTGGTTGGGTGACCGCTTAGTTATACATCGGCTCGCGTATCAAATGCTGAGCAGGAGGCAGTTTTTCTGAGTTTCTGATGGTACCAAGCAACTGAATCTCAATTTAAATATAGCCGCGTGTATCAGCCAGGGTTTTCCACAGTTTCCCTTGGTCCTCGTGCAAACGCAATACGGTAGTGCATTAGGCAAGAGTGGCTGTTGGCAACACTCTGGGAGTCATTTGAAGGAACAGAATTTAATATTTATCTGAAGTGGTTGGTCACCAAATTTTCAAGGAATCTATTTACAAAAATGGTGACAGATATTGTTTATTCGAAAGATTACAAAACGAATTTCGTTCATTTTTATATCGCATTAGTATCTCAGGTTACGAATTTTTTAAAATAGTGTTGACAGTCTTTTCGTCAGTCGGGGATTGACCACGTAAAAGCCTGTTGCAACTGTATATCATTTGATCAGATTCCGTTTAAACGATTTTTTTATTTTTCGATTGTTAATTCGGCATGGAATTCCCTACATATGTAAATTCAAGCGTAAATAGGATGCACAAGGGACGTTTGAATCGACAAGCGTTACAAGGGGCATTTCTGGATAGGAAGATAGGTGTGAGAGAGTATTCCATGCGAACCATGAACCCAACAAGAGCGTATACGTCGAACCATGAATTTAAATTGCTGCTCATTTCATTATTCTACCTGCCAGGCATTTCAATCGGTACATCACTTAAACGTGAAAGATATGTGTACGTATATTACACATCCATCTGTACATACATATACACGTAAATACAATTACATTTTAATTTTTAAAAAGACGAGCACGAATTCCATACGTGTATCGACTGTTCGTTCGTTCGCAGAAACATTTATGGATTATTCTACAGGTTGAATCTGACACTTCTCAGTGTCTATTAATTCGCATCCATAATTAATACGCAAGCGACGACTGACGAGAAAAAATATTTTGATAAATTCCGACTAAACGAAAAGATAACGAACAAAATTACAAATAAAAGACCAACAAAGAACAATAACATGAAATAAAGTAATATGCCATTAAATTTGACTCTATGTTGCAGCGATCAAAATCGAACGAGAGTCAAGTGACAATTCGTAACGTAGATTTCGCAGTCGCGGGAAACTTCTCGTGCGAAGCCACTGCTGACGCCCCATCATTCACTACCGAAGTGGATTGGAAAAAACTCATCGTTGTTTGTAAGTATTTCTTCATTATTATTGCTGTTGTTTTAAAAATAAGGTTCAAGACTTTTCATTTGTCTTTAGGGACCTTCAGTTGAAAACTATACTTTGTTAAATATTTAAACATTCAATAGTTTTGATGTCGCCAAAGTGCAATGAAAGAAAAACGATTTCTTGCGTATTTGAAAGGCCCATTCAGTGATGCACGTTGTTCTATACTGTTACCCCTGTTCGTTCATTTTTGTATGAAACATACATATGTCGCACTAAAGTCCTTGAGCTCTGGAAAATAATTTAAAAAAGTGTCCCAAAAGTGTTTTTAAAATGGTACGCTCGCATGGTCGATCTTTCGTATACTCTTACGTACGTCAACAACACATTGTTTTTCCGGTCGATATAATCTAGAATTCTACAGTGTACGTAGAAATAGATAACGGAGCTCATGCTTTTTCAAGGACCATCCACGATCCACAGTATCTCATTTTTCTATGGTATCCTGTGCGGTCCTTTACGTAAGAAGAGTTTCTCTTGCAGGTAGCATAATCGCTAACTCTCTCATTCCCTTATATCTCATACACGCCACTATGTGATCCTTTTATCTTTCAGGAAGAGGTTCAGAATAGTTTAATCAGAATGATGGTTATATATAAACGCGAACTCTCGTACGATGCCGCGTCGAAGACATGTCTCATGGCTTTGGTGCAAGAGAGACAGCAAGAGTGCTGGAGCTAAAGAAAGAGTCAGCGAGAGAGAGAGAGAGAGAGAGAGAGAGAGAGAAAGATGAGAAGTACTAGAGCAACGCCATCACTTTGTGGTGACGACGTAACTTCTTGTGGCTCCTTCGACAGCCTCTCATTTTCTCCCTAGAATGTATATACTTCGTATTCCCTCATCTTCGTTTCTTGATAAAGGATCACAAAGTAGAGAAAAGAGCCTCTTGAACATATTCAGCTTTTTATAACGTTTTTCCTCAAGTACGTGGAAGCAATAATAGTGCGTTGAGTACTGGTGAAAAAAAGAGACCCCAACGATCCACCTGACTCGAACAATTCGAATATTACGTAGCTTTTCATCCCTATGACGTCAAAATAGGTTTCTCAATACAATATACATAGTAAATTGTATTTAGAAATAATCTGCTGGTGTAATCGAGAAGTAAAAATGATGAAATAAAAACAATTTTCAATTTGATGTTCGATAAAAATGATCCGTGGCGAACAATCAAGAGGCGACGTTCGGCAACGGTAGCGTTGGGCCCACATATCGGATGCTGATTTTGGCAACATAACTCTCTGCACCATCATCAGGCCCATAACTCCATAACCCATAACTCCAACCTTTTTCCAACAGCCGGCCAGGCGTCCCAGAGAACGCCAAACATAAAAATGATGATGAATTCTTTCTCCGAAAAGTTCTAAAGAGAGATATTTCGCAGACATTTTTGTGACGTTTGTCACAAAACGGTTGGCCTCCGGTTGATACGGTTGACGCAAGACTGGACCGTGTTTGGGCCGTTCGCATGTGTGTATTCACTCGATAGTCTGTACGTCCATAAAACCATAACAAAGAAACAAGGAACGAGTCAAATTGAACGGGTTAGTTGAAGCGCAGTACAGGCTGCGTGTTGCCGGTGCGCATATTCATTTTCACGCTCGGTCTTGCCCTTCCTTTCCATTTTTATCCCCCACCTTTTTTTTCTTCTTCCATCTCTCTTCTACCTCTTTGGCTCTTTTCCTTCTGGATTATTCTGTTTTTTTTTCTTGCTCACGGTCCTCATTTACTGGAAAAACGCCGGGGAACGCGATAGAAATTTTCATCACTGGTTCGACGAACGAACGCACCAAGAATTTTAAACGCGTAATTTCATTCGCTCTTCTTAACTCTCTGGAATGCTTTTCAGGTCCACCCTTCTCTTTCTCTCCCTGTCTCTCTTTCTCTCCTACCTTTCAGTTTCTTTCGATCTTGTATCCCACTTGTCCCCTCGTTCTTATTTTTCTCCATATTCTAACCTGTATACGATCGTGATTCCATGAACATAAAATAACTGCTCGCTCCGGTGTACGTTTTGCCAGTACAGCAGACTGTTTAACTCACTAATTCCTTCTATATTCCTTGGCAGGAATATAAAAAAATTGGGGGAATTTTGTACCATTATATTTATAGCATCTCTGGTATGTTGCCGTCTCACGGCACTCTCGATACTATCAAGTAAAATATGAATTTCATACTTCAAAATAATACCCGGTTTACCAAGCTAGATAGCAAGAGAGAACCAGAGGAGCTGGAGAGACAAAGAGAACAAGGCGACCAGTCCGCTTGCGTTATAAATATTAAAAAGCTCTGTCCGCATGCTCGCCATCGGGAGCCTCGTCGCAGCGGGAGTAGAATTATTTTACATTTTTTATAACAAGTGAAAAAAAAGAGAGAACTAGGTGATCGACGGAATTGCTACCGAAAATCCGTAACAAGCTATCACATCGACATTTGACGAGTCGGCCATTCAATAGTTAGAGCTATTCCCATAGGACACCTTTTATCATGGCGTTCAGTGAATATTTTTGTAACCGGTAAAATTCTGCATCGTCGCTGCAATTGTGTGTTATTTGTGTAATGAAGTAGAAAAATAATATCTGGTTCAATTAGCCTCACTAAGGATTTGCTCAACAACATATTAAATGAATCATTGTAGTCCACTTGGAATTCATAGAATGGTCATTTTTGAAATTCCGAACTAATTTATTCTCGAATTTATTCATATTGAGTCAGCGACAACAAAAGAAATACACAATTGAATTTTGATCTCTATTTTTAACGAAAAAACAGGTTTTTATCGAATCTCTTGATGGAAAAATTAAACTTGGTCTTTCGGAAAGGTTCGGTATACGGGTACATAGTATTTTAGAAGAATATGTGTCTTTCAATGTGTTTACCAACCTGCCGAATCGTCTACCACAGCAGATTGGGGAATTTCATCCATTTGGCGGCATCCACCAAATCTCTATTCGTTACGCGGCGTTGACTATAGATTCTATGGCGGAAGTTCACTGATCGACAAGGCAAAGCGGAATGAGGGGAACGCTAGGGTAGAGTTGCGATCGCGGAAACCCCGGAATCGACGATTCGATTAATCGTCCTATCGTTTCGTGAAACGCGGCTGTGGAAGGTTCATTTGCCATTGACATGCTCGTGCATTGACAGAGAGGGGGAGAGCAAGAGAGAAATAGAGGGATAAAGGGGATGGTCGAGTAGAATGAGTGGAATAGAGGATTCTCGAATTTCGAAGGTTTTACCGGCCGCAAACCAAACCGTAATTCCATTCACGTACGCGGCAGCACGTATGGTCTACAGAAAGCGAAAATCGTGGCATCGTGGGCAAACCATTGCAGAGCAATGGGCAATGGTCAAACCGATCCGAAAGGACGATTAATTGTCATAGTTATTCATCGTGAAATGTGCATGCAATCAAAAGAATTCAATCGAAAACGTAAATTTAGTGCAAAAAAAAAACAGAACCAGATCTAAAAGGTTTCAATTAAGACTATGGGAAATACCAACTCAGCTACTGTGAGTGCCACAAGAGATAGCCGCTTTCGTGATTTTAATTTTTCTTCTGAACAACAGATTTATTGAGAACACAAAGAAAAACCGTTCGCTACATTGAAAAACGAACAGAACAAACAGTTTTTTGAAAACTGAACATCATTAACTATGCCTCAATGGAAAAAAATGGTAATCAATGTAGATTCGTGCAATGGTTATGACTTGTCCATTTTAACTAATGAATCTGCAAGGAATTGTGCCGCGAATGCTCCAAAATCTCAACAGAACACCTTCAACGGTGTAAATTTCAAGATTACGAGAAAGCCTAGTAGAGCGTCTTGTAGTTCAATAACTCCATCATAATGATCTGCGATAGACATTTAGAATGTCCTAATCCATTATTTCCTTTCAATTCCAAGGAAATAAGAAAAAAAAAACACTAACCCCTCGTATCTAAGATCGAGGGCGTTAGCAACCTATCACTCAAGACGTAAGCGGAGCTTATCTATAGAGCAAGAGATGGACGGAGCTTAAATTTGGGAGAGCCCCGTTAGCAGAAGGAAGCTGCGTGCCAAACGTCATGTGTCTTTACTCGAGCCTGTAACAATCACTTTTATGTCTTCCGACCTGATACCTGATGATTTTGCTCACCTCTGCGAATTTTTTCCCTCTTATTTCAACAACACACATCAATTGACCCAGCTCAGGTCCACGAAAATTGGATAAGTTACGCTATATATACTTGGGCGTGCCCGCATCACATTGATGCATTTCTGTGTAGCATGGATGAGCAGCCGCATCTAGCATCCACGGTAGATCGAGGGAACAAAAAAGTGTCGCGATATTGGAACTACAGGTCACGTGGTCATGACGAAAAAAAGTCACGTATTCGATACCTCGTATCCATATATTTATCTGATACGTAGTACACTCCCTGGGAAGGCAAAGACGTAGAAACCATCTTTGTTTTTGTATAGATGGCAAGGTTGAAGCTAGAACTCGTCAGACGAGGGTTAAAGTTCGCTACAGAGTCTCGCTGTGAAGTCCTTGTGGTAATTTACACCAATGAAAGACACCCACGCGAACAGATACGGAAAGAGAGAGAATGGCGGAGGGAGGTGTTTCACCCCAGGCGTTCTCTAAGAAAATTATCATTGTGTTTCAGCTCTGCCAACGGGTAGCCCGGTTATCGCAACGGAGCGAGACCGCTATGGCTCCGGGGACACCCTGAAAGCAAATTGCTCAGCTCCAGCGTCAGAGCCACCGGCTATCATTTCCTTCACGCTCAACAATCAACCGGTAAGTCTTTTGCAAATGCTGAAAATACATCGGTATATTTTGGTATCCAACCCAGGTCTTTGCAGGTTTCGTGTGTCTCTTGACCTTTTCAGATGTGAGGTTTTTCCAATAAAGAATCACAAGTATTTTTTGAATTACGACTCGTTCAACTAGCTACCAAATGAGTAGCCGTCGAACCTCAACGTCTAAATTTTCTTTTGCGATTGATTGTCTGCCGTAATTGATTATTATTCCCGCATAATCAAACATAGCTACCCGGCTGGCATCGTTGAAAGGATTATGTCGATGCCATGTAAATGAAAACTACAAAACTTCGTTCTAATATATTTCACCTTAACGGTATACAGCTCTAACTAATTGGAGCCCGTAGGAAGGCTAAGACTTCCGTAATCCTCGAGCCCGTTTACTCTTCGTTGTGGCTTCGCGAGAAGACTAGCCTTCTCCCGAGGAGAGATCGCTTAGAGAAATCCTTCGAATTTGTAGGGAGTGTCTCTATACTAGTTTCGATGTCAAACCCAGCAACGTCTAAGTCCACAACCATATCCTCCACTTCCTCTCTATACCGGTATTATATGGCTATGGGATTGCGAGAGGTCCAGAAGCGCAGAGACGAGACTGGTTATAGCCAGTTGCCTTGATGAGAACAGCTCGCTCGCTGCGGTGTGTTCTAACTGCTTCGTACCTCTAACAGATAGCGAGAGAGAGGGAGAGAGAGAGAGGAGTCAAGAGGAGAGTACACGGATGGCTCTTCTAAATCAAATTTAACGGGTGCGACGGATCCGTTTAATCCTCCTTCAGCCTTTCTCACTCATTCTGTCTTCCTCTGCTGTATCTCGTCTATCCACTTTTTCTCGGGTCCTCGGTTTTGCTGCGTCGTAACCGCAGCGCGATCTCACGCCGTTTGTGACTTTGTATATTCAGCGTATATACCCAAACCGAAATTAAACTAAGACTCAAGGATTTACAATGAGAGTTGCAATATCCCTGCTTTCCACGAGTTCACCTTGGTATGCAGCGAGCGAGTTTAAGGCATGAAAGAGGCGGATTGTGGAGATTTCGCGTATAAATATTTACATCGAATCGTGTTGACGCCGAGAAGAAATGAGCTCATAAAGCCATAGCCAGCGAGACGAGCAGTGGCTTATATTTTTCAGAATAACTCATACACACACTCACTACAATTGGTTTATTTTGTTTGACAGAGGGTATAGAGAAAAAGAGTCGGAATAAAGTTTGAAAAACTGTAGTAGTCACATCACCGTTGCGAACACTGACTAAAAAAAAAATCATTTCATCCATTAGACGAGAAAATAAATTTGATTAATTTTCAAAAATGAAAAGCTTTTCGATTTTTATTTTTCAAATAATCGTCGTACTAATAACAGAGAGAAAAAGTCTTATAGCGTGACTAGGGAATTTTTGGCGTAAAAAGTTGAAGGGTTAAAGGAAACAAGTTGTATCGTGATCTTGTCAGCGTAACACGGTCCAATGAGTGTTTGCACTACACACGCATTCGGCCGACGTATTGGTATGACCCGTAGAACAAGGATATTGTCATACGGAATCCTGAAACCCTACGGGTCATCGCAGACGACCTTTGATCATCCTTTAAAGCCGTGTTCAGTAAACGGTCCTCTCGGGTCCGCTGTCTGGATAACCCTATAATAGTATAGTCATAGGTTTCCGAAGCTTTCGGAGTTGTTGGATAGAAGGATCTGACGGACCATTAGTTTGCACCCAACATCGGTCCAACGGTCGTTCTACTTCTCTCTGCCTCGCTTAACTGAATAGAGGACAGCACGATGCTTTTACATACGCGAGTCTACTCCTCATCATCCATTCTCACACAGACATATTTGACTTAACGATAAATCACGCATAGAGCACCAACGTTAGGATACCGAAGTTTTAGACCTTGTTGGATAAAGTAGCTGAGCGAATAGACGGTGACCGATAGAAAAACGAAAACGACAACCAGCCCAGATCGCCTCGGGCCTCGTTTTCCGGATATAGGTACATGTGCGATATTACTTTCGATATTATATGTATAGTGGTATATGACATAAAAAAAGCCCATTGCTCTGGAGCAGCTAGGAAAACGATCGAATCTTCCGGTCTCATATAAGCAAGAAGTATACATGGCACAGTGTATGAAACGATAACGGCGATCTTGCGGTGATAAGAATGCGTCATTGGCTCTGAAGCTATATTCTCAAAAAATCTATACAGCGAAAGAGCCGGGAGAGCAGAAAAATCTTTGGAGAAAAGAAATCTAGAAGCAGCAAGGAAGAAAGGAACAAACACGCACGACTGAAGTCGTTGGATGTTCGTGTACGGGAAAACGATAGAAAGACGAGAGGGACTCGTTTTCTTCCCTCTTCTGGACTCGTGCGAATGTTTCTCCTCGTATTTCCGTGTATTATATATATACTTGTACATTTACCGCTCTTGTACGATCGATCTAAAATCGAGACGGTGCGAAAGTCCTCATCGCTATTCGAATAACGCCTATCGTTCCGATCCACCCTTTTCCCGTTACGATGCCACTTCACAATTTTATTCGATCTCTTTCTTCGCAGCTTCTTCGTTTTGTAGTGCTGCCTCGTAGCCAACAAAATGATAACACATACTGATTGTAAAACGAAGACAGTTCCCAGACACGTTTTCATGGCTGCTATTCGATGATGATCGTTGGATGGCGACGTTGCGTTGGGAACTGACAAACGATTATACCAACCTCATTATGATTATATCCAGAGAGTATTTCGTGATACAACCAATTGGATATGAGTTCCTATGTGACGAATGAAACGATTATTGAGGAAATATGTCGGTGCAGGTCTCTTATTGATTATCTCGTTTATTCCTTCTCGTACAATATCACTTAATTCATCGTCCAATTCCAATACAACCATTTTCAACAATTGGTCGAACGTTCTTTTTTCCCATTTGCCTTCCCTTTCCTGCGAAGACTGATTTTCGCAAGGTCACCACGAAGATCTCGTTTATCCCCTCTCTTATGCTAATTTTCTTTCTTACACCCTTAATTTTTTTTTTTGCGCCACAACTGAGTAATAAAAACAGCTTCCAACTGCATTGTTGATCTCGTCAATGAAATTCCTGATATTTGAAATTTAACGGTGCAGTCATTTTTCAAAGAAAACTATAAAAATGAAATGTCAGTGGTCGACTTTTGATAGTGAAACTTATAAATGAATTATGTACTTGATTCTGTCAAGTCCAAACCACCACAAGATTCAAATTTCAAAATTTCTATGCAAATATATACGCATAGATATGGAAAATACATTTTTATTGGTCTTTTTGTCACCATTGTTAAAATTGAAAATATATATGCATGGATAAAACCATGGAGATAGTAAAGCTTACATATAAAAATAATCTCGTTCCAATTTTATCACAAGTTGTAGCAGCACGTGCTGCGCAACCGCCCCGATTGCCATATGTCACAAACCAAACGACCGCACCAAAATATCAATTTGTTTTACACGTATCGTGTTGCTGGTGACTCTTTCACCAGCAACGATGTTTTTTTTACCTTTGAGGGATCATTCGTATAATATTTTTATGGTCACTGTATATCCCTGTAAACCTCTCATTCTCTACAATAAATAAATATATTATATTGTCTTTATGATAGAAGATAAATTCCTTACTTCGTGCTACTTAGCCTTGTTCTAAGTACAATTCATTTCGATCCAGGCCATCTCAGTGTCCGGTTTCTCTTTCCCGTCCTTCCTCTCCTTTCCAGTTTCTCTCTTCATATATAAAAGGAAATTCAGGGAGAGGTGCAAAGACGTGTACACGACATGTCATTTGTTCTACTCGTGAAACTCGAGATGTCCCGCCTCTTGGATAACACAGCGCTCGTCCACACTATGCTCCGAACCGTTCCCTTAGAAACTCCTGTACATATCGTGCAAACGTTAGGAGCAAATTGAATGGAGTTTATATGCATGGGAAATTTTATGCAAATTTGCATGCTTTTGGATTTCAAGAATTCCATAAACGAAGAAAGAATGATGACTGAAGAAACTTAATTTTGTAAAAATTGATTTTTCTCCTTGAAACAAACTCTTTGGGAAACAATTGCTTTATTTCGTCACAGAAAAGGTTATCAATCCGGAACTTTTTTTACTTACACTCTGAATTGTTTGAAAAAAGAAATTCCAGTCAAGAAAACAATATAAAATGTGAACCTCTTTCGATGGCTTTGTACAATGGAAAAAATTAATGAATATTAATTCACTGGACTGAGGGCAGTACCAACTGACATGGAATTCTCTGAGTATTCGTCTATGTGTTATGTATGTAAATTCTACATTAATAAAGCCAGTAAATAATGGCAGCTTCCACCTGTGCGCGATCTACGCGTTGCAGTGCTGGTTCTGCACCTCCCTACTCGTTACTATGGTGAATTGTCTTGTTCCCAATGTCGGATGCAGGATCATATTCTACAGCATGTATATCAGCATCGCTAGAGAAACGACCAGGTTTACATTCAAAACGTTGCAAGAGCTGCACTTGTTACCGAGACGAAGAGACTCACCAATGCCAACTGTGTATATCTCGTTTCCTGCTCGTTATTATAGTATTCCTATAATACAGGTGTAGATACTGTACACAGTATGTACTCCGTTACATCGTTGTATTTGAAATAAGAGGTGTTCCGCTAGTCATACACACGCAAGATCTTTGACTTTCAGATAAAGCCCATTGTCCCCTCAATCATGTCACATCTACGAGTGTCACAAGAGTCAGAGGAAAGTTTGAAAATAAATCTGACCAATTCACAAAACACAGATACCCAGGAGTTTCCTATTTTTATCCTTGGAGAGCGGAGGAAGAGACCATTAGACCGCATCGTTATAAGAACATTCAATAATATTAATAATATTCATTTATATAGATTGGAAAAGAAAAAAAAGCATAGTGTGTCTTCGATGGATTTTTCAAAAAAAAATGTATGGTACCCTTTTATGGCTTTTTTTTAAACACTTTTATGTCTTGTTTGCTTCCTTGATGACTATTCGTAATTAGAGCTTTTCTGGGCTATTTCACTCTACACTCATAGATGATCAGCGTCTCGTGCGTTTGCTGTTGAAAATGCTTTCATACGAATATTGGGGAAGGGAGAGTGGAAGACAATGGTCATCGTTTCTCGGGACTAATTGAATATAAATAATTAAAGTCACAACCATTTAAAAACTGAAAAGCTTGATACATTCAAAATGAAACTGAATTTTCCAGACTTGTTACGATTACAATAAAACTCGGTGTTTGAAAAGGATACATTGTTAATAGAGGCTGAAGTTTGCAATTTATTTCAATCAAGAAATCGTTTTTTTTTCTAAAGTTTTGATAACCTTCATAATACGTCCTGCTCCCACACACTTTTACATTCTCATCACAACTACAAAATTCGATGAAAAAATAAGCTCGATTCACTCGCTCTGAGTTGGTTGGACGGTTTGAATTTGTCGTAGCGCCCTTTTTGCCTGCTGCAAATATCTGTACCTTGGAAATTGATGGCGAAAATCTCTTTGATCATATCAATTTTGAAAGCTTCATGCACCAAACAGTTATGACGAAGGACAACGAGTTTGGAGATCAACGTTCAAACGTAGTTGATCATTACCTTTTTATTTGTGTGAAACTACGTTCACAGTCATGAACACATGTTCAGTAAAACGATTGGTAAATTCGTGTGTCCAAATTTGAAGCAAACGTGCATATAGAGGCTCTGATCATCAGTAAACTGTCGCGATTGTATTCACAAACACTCACGGCCCCTTCAGCTTGGTTTCATTCTCTCAATTTTCGCCTGATACCGAGTCGCTAGCCTAATCAACTCCATTATTATCATCGAAGCATTGCACAGACAAAACAAAGAAGGAGCGAGGGGACGGGAGAAGAATAGAGAAAGAGGACCCCCTGAAGGACATGTTACACAGGACATTGGTTGATTCGCTTGTGAATGCGACACAAAACATGGAACGAACACGGGAACTGAGTACTGTTCTCTTGTTTCTGATAGTTTCCCTCATCTGGCTGAGGTACGTAGTACGGTTTGTGAACCCTTGGTTGTTTATCAGCTCTGCTGTATGATATTTGATTAATCTGTGCACACTATTTGGCTACGCAATATGCGTGTATAGCCGAGCGTATGTAATCGCTAGCCAGAGTTACTGCGGAGTACTACAGAGTTAATGCGGTACAAAACAAAAAGATGGCATCACTCTTGCATAAGGCAGAGTTCTGAATAGTTGCGGTTTTTAAAGATCATACAGACTAAGTTTTCTACTAGACGTTGCGTCCGGTAATGATTCCATCGCATGTCTCTTCTAATGTCTATTTACCGGGTTCTTCATGACGACAATGGTGCCTACGAGAGACAGCAGTTTCATCGAATTCTCTAGAGGAAGCCTGACCACATCGGAGACTCCTAGCCATTATGTGGTTAGGTTACGTTGCTTCCACGTGTATCAGAAGGAGCAATGCCTATTACTATTTAGACAAACGTGGTTATAGCACAAGCAGAGTAAAGCAGCCATAGAGAACATATAACATGGTGGCTATCGGGCTAATTGTGGTTAGGTTCGATTCGACCCAGGCCAGCAAGTACACTACCCACGTCAATTCTACGTACCGTTGGTGAATTGTAGGCTCAGTCACTGCATGTAACACGTACTTCATGCTAAGCATTCTGCAGATTGCATAACATTGAAGTTTTGCGGCCTCGCATCTGTGTAGCCTGAGCTATTTATATTTCATTTTGACGAACGTGATGCACTTGCTGCATTAGGGTTGCTTGTGCAAACTCCAATTTCTAGATCTTCGAGCTTATATTGAGAGGGTCAGTGTACTGTTTCACAGCCCGAAACCCCCGATTTGTATTATTGTTCCACAACGGGCGATTCGAGTAGATGGAACGAGAGATGCTTCGATCCCAACAGCAGTCTGTCTGGAAGGCCACAGAGCCGTAGTAGTCTGGTCTTCTCGAGCAGTGCTACTGACGTGCTTTACCCAAAGACCTCTCTCCCCGCTGGTACCCGATAGCCTTAGAACATTAAATTCACCGCGAAATGTACTTTAGTTGAACCGAGAGAGAAACGGAAAGATGAGCTGACAAAGATAACGAAGATCATGGATAAATAGTCAAATCGAAAATCCCACTCTGGTACGTCAAGGAAGCGTGTGGCCGATGGATGTGATACTCCTAAACCGTCAAGTTGTTCTGATGCTATCCCAACGCAGGGAATCTGGTATTATAGATGTACTCTATAGCCCATCAGGTGACCGACGAGTGTATTAGAGCTAGAAGGATGAGGGAATAGGATGCTTCTAACACTGGAACCGCTGCCGCTGCAGACAGGTCCAACGACAACTTTGAAGCGAGCGAATCCTCTTGTCCCTCCTAGTGGCCGTCTGGTGGCTTTGGCCGCGTTCTCCCTGAGAATTCCATTAGGCGTTACGGGAGAACCCACTTATCAAGCCGAGCCGATAGAGGTGCCTGAACGCCACGTCTAACAGCAACCTTCTCTCGTATACCATCCCAAAAGGACAAGGTAAGAGAAATAGAAGGAGAGAGTGAGAGAGGGAGATTGTGTGTGTTACTCAGAGTTCCGGGCACTCTCTACCCAACTCTGTTCACCTCACGATCACGTAATGGGAAGCTATGGATGCAGATGGATCCATTGTTTTCTCAGGCGAATGCTAGGGTTCTTCGAATCCTCACTATTCTGGTCTCTCGATCTCGCACCCTGTCTCAACACGATATATATTTTCCTTCCTCAGAAACCTCAGACAGAATCGTTGCTGGTGAGACAACCATTCGAATGACGTCCTTCCAAAAACCCTCTTGGACGTTTCTCGATGTCCTTAAAGCTCTTTCGTTCTATCTATTCCACTTCGTTCACCAGCTTCTCTCACTTTGCTGGTACTTTACTCAGCATGGCTATGGAGATTCACCTATACCCTCTAATGATACCTCTTCTATCTATTTACCTATACATGACACGCGGATTGTCTTTCTACGTTCCGTCCGCCCGAAGCTAAATCCACTCCAATAACTTCTCTCCTTTTCATTATTCAGCTGTTTCTACAGCGCTTGGGCTCACATCCACCGACCATCCACTTTGACTTCTATCCTTCTTCCGTAAAAGTTCATCCGTCGATCCTTCGTCCATGACCCTTGACTCTTCAGCGTCATGGCTCAGCTGGAAACAAATTTTCAAGAAAATACATTTACTTCATCTTATTTTCGCAAGCTTTTCCATTGCGCGCTCATCGTTTAACCGTCGATACGTATTGCTTCGTATTTTGTAGAAGTGAACAGCAAAACTTTGGCTTAGTTTGGATTCTTCATGGTCTTGACTAGAATCTAACAATGAGACATAATCAAAAATGTAATAGGACCCGATATCAGAGAATTCTGTGGTTTCGTACTTTTTATCTGAGATGAAAGGAATTAATGTTCAATGCCGCAAGGAAAATGAATCTCTTGCTATAAACATCATCCCCGCTTCGTTTTGTCGCCTTTGCCAACAGGATGCGGTGTGTACACTTGTATTTCCATATCACGACAAAAAACTGTCTCGAGTTTCTCCAATTCGTTAGACGACTACTAGAATTCTTTCGCCGCTCGGCTAACGAAGAAGTACACCAAACGCGACTGCAATCTGTGAGGAGAGCATCTGTAGCAATGAAACGTCGGGGTCCTGTAAGAGCTTTAGGGAAAACCACGACGAAACGCTACCTTCGGCCTAGCCACAGAGCCTTTTACCCGTATGCCAAAAAGTAGCTGGTTTACGAGACGAGTCGAGCATGCAACCGAAAATGTTTCGACCCAAACACTGCCAGTATACATACACAGGCTGAGCAAACTTTTCGACAAACTGAGCGTGTATACCGAGAGTGTGTACGCTATAACCTCTCGACAGTTCTACCCGAAGCTCTGCCGTGGAAACCGCAGCTTAATTATTCCACTGAGCGAATAATTACAATTGTTATATCTGTGTGTATCGTCTTATATATATAGAACCTTTCCTCTTGGACAGTGAGCCGAGCTTTTAGTTCTCAAATGCGGGAGTTTTCGAATTACACGCTTTTGATATATCTCGCTAAGTCGAACTCTCAAAGTTTAACATTAATCGTTAGTACGAAACAAATAGTGTAAAGTGCCTCACTCCGCAAGCAAAATTGTCCGTTTGATGTTGGTTGTCTTCCAACAATTAATAATATGAGACACGAAGAGAAAATTCAGATGACTTTTGTCATTGAATTAAGCTCTATTATTAATGTTTTTATTGCTTCCAAATTTATTTCACACGTTCATTTGCTCTTCCGTGTAAACAATAATTCTGTATGACTATCTACAAAAATATCAAACGTTGTAGAAACGATTTTCTTTCTTTAGATTTAGAAGATTTGTTCTAAAAAACTTCCGTTTGTCAAACATTTTGGTTTAATGTTCCGTTTAAGATAATGCCATGACTTTTTGTCATTAAAATCCCATGAAAATTCAAAAGTTCAGATATTTTTTCTCCACTCGTCCAAAAATCCTCAGTTGCCATATGCACAGTTTGATAGAGGTTCGTTGACCTTTCTATGCTCGCTGCAATAACAAGTATAATAACGCATTCTTCATGTAGTTACAAATGAAGTTTTAAAGTGTCGCTGTCACGTAACCCCTGAATTCTTTTGTATTATTACGGTATGCTTTTGCCGGACGTCGAGTATCGAGTTACGAGATTGTTGATACGAGAAAATCGAGTTCAAACCAAGCACGCAAGAGCGACAGAATGTACATTTCTCTATGTATATATTTTATCGAGGCTCGCGGCTTATAGAACAACCAGTAGTTAACGTCAAAGGGGTCAGCCGTGAGCGCGTCGGTGGTGCAAGCAAAAATGCAAACAGCCTGAGTATGCCAGGTCAATTCTACAAATATACATGACTATACCGATAACAAACATACATTAATTAGGTACTATAGCAAAAATTATTGGACAAAAATCAATGGAGTTGGAAATATTGGCGATAGATTTTTCCATGAATTAAAACGTATTTTAACATTCAAATGAAAATATTAAAATTCAATAGAGTCTTGAAATATCATGTAGTACTGGAATATCAAGTGGTACCGACCAGGTCAAACCTAAAAACTGCTGTGTCTAGCGTAGTCTACTTATCGAGTTTAGTCCGTTTAACCTTCAAAGTTTGACCGGTTAAACCCTCTTTTTCAGGACAAATTCATTTATTCCAAACCTCATAGGTATCTAATGGACTTTCGGAGGCCGTACAAACGTTCTGTAGATCTTTATTTTAATCAATATTGGAAGTTTCTTCTGAAACTGTTAGTGCTTGCAAATTTCTTGTATCCAGACCGAAAAATCACCGCAACCCATGGGAAACTTCAGGAAATCTGTTTTTATTAATTTCTCATGAATCATGAAAGGTATCTTCAGGGTTCACAATTAAAACAGGTGACTTAGTAGATACCAACGACTGAACTCAATTTTTTAAATTAATGACTGTTTGTTGAGTTGTTAACCACATGAACCTCCCTAAGCAACAACTTTTTTGAAAAAAGCACGATTCCGTGGAAAGTTAGTGACGAAAAATTGAACGGAGAAAGTGTAAGATTGCGGAGTATTTGTTTCTATTTAAAAATTTCAAGGCTCCGTTGTACTTCCAGTACAAAACCTTGTGACGTATTGATTCAATACCGGTTCTATAATATGCTTTGTACTTCGCGAATGTTTCGAGACGTCTCTCAAGACAGTGAGAAGGTGCGACAAGCTCTAAATTAAATCTTATCCTTAGGGTCGTACAACTAATTTAATTGACTAGATCTAGTGAAAGTTATCTAGATATTCCCATTGCCTCTTTCTCCTGTCCCCCTGTACATATTTACATGTGTCTATAATGTGCACCAGTAAATTGCAAATTAGATGCTTGCGCGGAGTGCAGAGTAACGAAGGTTTTCAAATAGTTCGCTAGAACTTAGACAGAGTACATTTTCCTAAGATTGTTACTAATTAAGAGATAGAACATCTTAGCTACATGCAACTATATGCGTCAATGCTATTCGCTGGATCGTAGGTAAAGATATAGCGAGAAAATATATAGATATCGTATATGCATAGTCGATTATTTCGGTGCAGTAGATGAGAGCGAGGAACCCTGAGGAATCCGATTTCCGTGTCCCCAGTTTGGTACGTGACTACATACTCGAGAGATTAGGCACGCGGTCAGCCTATCAGTCATCTATATATCTTGTAATGTCGCTAGAGAACGGCCAAGTTTGATCATGTCAGTCTCCACCTCTATCTTAAACGTTACGTGTTCGGTTTACGTTGCAAATGATTATGTATATGCGGATGTGAATAAAATCAATTGAGACGTTGGTACTTGAAGAATGATGAATAATTCCAAATCCCATTTTACAAAGTGATTGAAATCCGTAATCATTAGTACTTATGAACTGTAATCCGACAATAACGAAAATTGATGTAAACGTGATCAAAACCAGATACGCGCAGGAAGACATAGAAAAGATGTTCGTTTTCAATTAGATCCATGAAACACTTGGGGAATATTTATTTTTCAAAAGCCCGAGTGAGTAGTAATCTTCGGGATTGCATGGAGTAGAGACGGAGGGAGTTAAAGACAATTTTGCGAATTCGTCATCTGGAGAAATGCACAAATGCATTTGTGTGTTTGCAAACACGCGCTGCGTCTTATTGCGGATAAGATGGTGAACGCGGTAGTGCAGATGGGGAAGCTCCGGAGGTTGTTGCCGTGGTAGGACGGTGAATTTGAGAACGAGGATGGAGAACCATAATGACGGAAAGCTTTGAAGTCACCGGTCTGTGCTGAACGTGACGAGCGAATACTTGCAACTGCTATAGACTATAGACTATAGAATATACATATATGTGTTTATGTGTCTTTGCCTACGGCAGGGAAATAGAAAGCGACAGAGAGAGAGAGAGGGAGAGAGAGGAAGAGAGATGGAGACCTAGTCCTTAACAGAGATAAAGGCATTCGTCGGTTTGAGCCTGTGATACCAGAGACCTTGAAGCAGATGATTTTGCAGTACTTCATTCTGTGTACGACTGTGCTTCATCCGCTGTGGCGCAAAGAGCATTAGTGGTAGGAACTGCTGAATATAATAGTGCCAAACGCGACATCCCTACGGCAGAATCGTTAAAAGGTATGAGAGATCACGTGATCTTTACTCTCCATTCCTCTCTTTCCCTTCTTTAACGCTTTAGAGCTTGGTCTCACGGTCTAGCGCTTCGTTGAGAATCGGGTGATGGTGCGCACTGTGGTGCATAAACCTAGGCGTGGTATGCAACTAGGAAGATCCTGGCGAAATGAGGAACACACACTTACATCTCGCACGTACCGTTTGAAGAAAGAGAAATAGAGAGAGAGAGAGAGAAAGATAGAGAGTGAGTGAGAGAGGAAGAAAGAAGACAACTGTAAGATAAAACAAGACAACTGGAACAAGGATCCAAGAGAGTTTCCTCGCGCATCACCAAAAGATAGAATACATCGCTTCAGTTTCTCTCCATCACTGCACACTGTCCTGAGATCCAATGGTCTGGAAATTTGCACCCTGGCATGTACTTTTATGTGGTATCTTCACCGAGAGTTATATATACACGGTTAACGACACATTCGTACGTTTTACGATGGGAAAGCAACGCTGGAGATAGAAAAAGGAGGACGGAGAAGTAGGATACAGGATGCCTGCACAAAATTCTTCTTTCCTGCATCCTCCTCCCCATTTTCTCATGCACATAAGCATTATAACCTCAATTTTGCAGAACACACAAGAGACCGAGAACTAGCACATTTTTACTCGGGCATTGCCCAACTTCAACTGCTATTACGTATATACATGTATGTGTTTACAAGATATACAGTATTTCGAAATGTGGCCATTATCGAAGCCACGAGTGTAAGCGAGCGTTTCGCTTATGGCAATATGGGCTTTGATATTTGTGCGCGTACCCCTAACCACGGACTATTCTCATCTTTCTCCGTTCCTTCTTGTACATTACCAAACATCTCTCGTCCACTGGTTCTATACCCAGAGTTCACCGCCACCTGTCATGTCGTTATCCAAACTACTTTGCCATATATAGAGATATACACAAACGTGCGTTACTGAAAAACAGAAAAGTAGAGAAAGGTGTAAGGGAAAATATTTCACGAGCTCACGGATCTCTCATTCCCTCTTATACATAAACACACACCTGCATTAACTTCTACTGCGGCATTTTACTAAACACCCGGGAATCTGTAACAGAGGGTGTCGTTGCAGTAAACGTAACGTAGCACGGAAGTTCCAGTAATGGCTCGTAATACCTGTATCGCTTAAAGAAAAATGTGTAATGAACATGTTTGTGTCTATATAACAGGTGTAGGATTAAACGTGTAATTAGGGAATCAGCTTAACTATATTTTTTTAAATATTCCATTGATAAATGCAATATAAAATGAAATCATATGCTGTCATGGATTTATTTAATTTGAACAATCTTCACTATTGAATTTAAACAACATTCGTAGGTCTGCTGTAACGACATTTCGATTTATCTTTATTTATTTATTTATTTTCTAAACGGGAGCTACTCCCACCCAGTGCAGATCAATCGATATTCGGCGGAGAGTGAGGCAAATTAAGTTCATGGAGGTTGAGAAAATAGAGATCCTAGTGTACGTCAATTGTTCCTGATCATGATATTCGAATAATGCGTTGCTGTATGTAGTTCTCCATGATTGCGAATACATGGGGTGGGATCGAGTTTCATTTCGTTAATGATCGCTGGATGATGTCTATTCCTATTTCATTGATGTGTCAATCCCCCTTAATTTAAAATTACAGGGTGTAAGGTTCGTCATCAAAATGTGTTTCGCATCAAACGTTCACGTTCACGCAACATTTTAACTTTAGTATTCTAATCTCCCTCCCATTACGAGCAGCTTTCCATTGTGCGATCGAGTCTCGTTAGTCCATTGTTTTTATCGGAGCGCAATTTTTGTGCATGCCCAATATCCTCAAATGGCTTTCCTCGTGTGTTTAAAAAAATGTTTATATTTTATTAGTGCGGACAGAAGTTTGAAATTCACAAAACTGATTTTAAAATGTGATGAAAAAAAGATTGAATCCCACCTGACACTAGATGCCATACATTAATTTTTACCGAAAATGAACCCCACAGTCAAGTACAACTAGTGACCACAATTTTTTCTTCTGTTCTCTTCGATTTTTCATAACCTCAAGAAAGGAGCACAGAAAAGATGTATTCGGTGTACATTTGATTATGGAAACTCTCAAAATCAAAAATATGAATTATGAAAACGGATATAAAACGTGGAATTCTCGTAAGGTAACTAATTACTCGGTTTTGGAGTTCTAGGGCTAATTTTGAGAACAATAATGTCTTCATTATTGGAATTAATCTAACCAGTTGTGTGGAGATACTCCGGGGGACAAACAATGAGCTATGTCTAATATGATCAGAGATCTCAAAGACGAGAGATTCCACGAACAAATTTGCAGGAATGGCATCAAACTAATTCGTAGGATCCAGGGCTTAACAGAGGAAGGAATTAATTCATAGGACCCTGTTGAGCTGGGAGACATACAAAACACCTGCAAATAGATATTACATGGCAGCCAATCATAAGTAAAAGCGTCTTCAAGACATTTCTCACACGAGAAAAAAGCACGACCATGAGAAACAATAATTGGACTCGTGTGAGGTAAGATATTGTACAAAGTTTGGGTGTTTAATTCACACAATAAACAGTTTAAGATGAATTTATAAAGAATACAGACAAATGCAATGAATTACTGCAGATCGTGGTCTTGAACACATCGTTGTTTCTATGAGATAATAAAGCTTTATAATCAACTTTGGGGAATAAATAAATCTGAAGTTATCAATATTTGGTTATAGTTGAAAGTCAAGTCTTTTACCAATAATTCGTTTTTCCATAATACCTTTTTTCTCCTCGCTCCATAATAAACATGACATGAAAGAGTTGATGTGAATCTTTCAAATAAATTATGCATCGGAACACCGCTTCTGTAAAAGTTTTATTGAAATTAGTTCAGTAGAGTTTTCATTAATTGAGTAGTGAACATAAAAAGATAAGGACATCATATAGACAGATACACTCTCTCTTTCCTTCTGGATTTATGGACATTGTGATGTGATCTTAATTGGTTGATCCAATTACGCCTCAGTCATTAAAAATTTAACGAGTGTCATTACCGGCGGAAGTAAATGTAGTGTCACGAAAAGTATTAAATTATATTGTCAAGCTAAGGATTACAGTTTGGCATCAGTGTAAAGTAAATTCATTGTTAAATTGTTGAAATTGTCGCGTAAGAATCTTCGTAAACTCGACCAAATTCGTATGGAAATCGTGACAAGATGAAAGGCCTCGTGTGTGCCCTTGTTTAAATTTTTATCCTCGAAAACAACGGAAACGTGGTTAGTACATCGACGTATCTCTAGTCCATGTAAAAATTCAGCTCTCAAGTACTGGTGTATAGATATATTGCGATGTGCATAAACGTACAACGGGACCTCGTTTAGCCGCGGGACTTTATGCGGCAATGATAACGGCCGAGCGTTTTTGACCCTTACCCTTACGGTTATTAAACGGAAAATGACGGTGATAATACCGATGTAGTTTACATACGTATATATCTAGTGCTTGCAGTACGTAAAAAGCTAATCCTCCGGGCTCTAAAAACGCTCTGAATATTCCTTCGCACACAATTTTTTCACCGTTTTTCAGCATTTTATTCCCTTTCTCTTTCCCTCAATATTACATGATATAATAACGTAGTAGTCTGTTTGTTCAATGGTTACATATTTCCAGTTCTGTAAAGCCGACCTGTATATAGAAGAGACCGAGAAAAAGCTTACGAAATATTGTATTATTTCAAAGTTTCATTAATTTTGTCAGTTCTTTTCCACTTATAATTGAGACACCTAAAGATTTTTTTAAAAATCATATTACGATGATTATGGTTCTCTAATACGATCGCGATGTGTTGCAGTTATTTTCTCCTCTGTTCTACGATCTGAAATACGCACATGAGCGAACTCCGCGAGCACGTCATCGACAACCAATCAAAATACGTCTGTAGCAGCTTCAGAAATAACTCTTCTTTTAAGAAAGGATTAGGAAACAAAAAACATCGATACTTAGTAATCTTTTGCAGGTTGAGAAAGTTTGTAGAATTTTTTTTTGTTCCATTTTACTCAACGTTTTACTCGTTTATACT
>JACEOJ010000090.1:319984-384061 GCA_013761285.1 Campoletis sonorensis
TTTGCAGTGTATATCCACTATACTAGTGAATATAGTGCATTGATTGCTATCGGAAAGGCGTAACTTAAACAAAAGTAAAGTTCAAGTCACGCCTTTTTGTTATTTATCAATCCATGTTAAATATACACTGCAAACATATTATCGTATGGATCGTAGGAAGAGAGAGAAATAGGCACACACACATACACACACACAGGATTTAAAGCCATGAACGGGCGTCCTATTGTTGCTTCCCTCTCTCTCTCTCTCTCTCTTCAATAGTTTTCTATCTCTTCTTCCTCCTCTCCTCGTCTCTCTTTCTCATTCTAGCGTCGATTACAAACGATAGTAAGTAAATGCCTGTCGAACCAACTTCGCATGGGGTTCGCCACAATCTATTCATCGAAAATCGATAATGCCACGCTCACCCTTGTTCGTAAACTTATAAGACCGAGCCAGTACACATTGCTCTTCTTCTTCGCATACGTGTGATTATATATTATTACAGTGTTGTTATATTTGTAGAAATTATAGAAATGCATTCACAACTGGACCTAATGGAGTTTGATTTTCAAAATGGAATTCATTTGATAAAAAATTAGAAGCGGTTTATTTCATTTTTGTTTACAAATTTTTCAATCTATTTTTTATGAAAATCTACCAGTTTAATCCGTATTTCTGTGCTCACTGAAAAGCGTATTAAAAAAAATACGAAAATCACAATAAACCTGGCTCGAATATTTTTTTTATTGCTCTCGTGAAAATCATAAACCAGATTCTTAACCTTCATCCCACGAGCTTTTTTTTTTTTTGCTTGATCCCTCTTCAATTACAAAATTCTCATCGTTTCACCATGTGATATCTTTCTCGACCACACTCGAACGTTTTTTTTTTTATCTTCTCACAGTACTCTTCGCGTCTTGCGGGCTGAAGGTGTACAACGGATACTCTGAAAAGCTCCTTTTTTCTAGGCTCTCGTAAAAAGGAACGGCAATAAAAAAAGCGTAGAGACTTTAAGTCGAAGGACGAAAACCGTCGGAACGGTGTTAAAAAAATGTAGTCACCCAAATCTCGAAGTCGTAGAATGAGAAAAGGAAACATCGTCTGATCTCAACTGATCCGTTTATAATTATAATATTTATCAATGAAATGGAAGTTATTAATATTTTTTTTACCTAATCTTCATTTCGTACTTTTATTTAACTTTTTATCATACCGTTCCGATTTCCAATTTTTAAATACGAACTCGTTATTCTACCGTTAAATGACATTGCCCAGAATAAAAGGATCTTCAGAGAGTTGCACTCACCAGATGAATTTTCAGTTCATATGTGTTTCTCTGTTATTTTCGATCAGAGTGTATTTCAAAACTTCCAACGTTGAATACTATTTTTTTTCTGTGCACAGGTTGATGCTTTTTTCCTATTAATTTTTAATCTTGGCTCCCCATACCAACGTGTAGGATAAAAGAAATCCGAGTATTAAAAAAAAAAACGAACAATGGAGTGCTATTTCATTAAACTTACACTGCTTAAAAAAAAAAAATGTATAATTTATGGATCTGAATGTTTCTTCATCATTATTTCATTCTGCATACGAAGCCCGTAGAAAATATGGATTTTCAAGTTTTTAGCATAAAACCAGGACTACCGAAGATTTTCTCTTCCTTTTCCTTTTGGATTTCTAAACCACGGTGAACTTTATGCTTGTTCGAATATATTCATTCAAACTGATGTCTTCTCGAAATTACGTACGAACTTACTGAAAAAGTGACAGCACATTTTAGGATTGCCATCTCAAAACTCCGGAATGCTGATCATAAGCTCAGACGAATATTAAAAACCTTTAAATTAATTTGTCACATTTTAATTCTGGGTCATGAAGAAATAGTAAGTAAAAATGTGAACGTAAAATCTTACGACCAGAGTCTCATATGAAAAAGTGATAGAATCGCAAAAACACAGTGCGTCTTTATTGGAGTGTTGAGTATGTTTTTTACGTTGATTTATTGATTTCTGTGCGGGGTGGGCTTTGATTAATTACAGTGAGTGCTTTTGCCTCAGATGCAGGGACATACGAGAGTCAAAGATTACAGGGTGGGAGAGATCGACGGGGAAGAGAAAAGGAAGGCATTGAAGAGCAGTGATACATGTATATGACGAGGTAGATTTAATGCAGTAACCGCATTCGGCTACTCGTTTCATTGGCGAGGGAGGAAAAAGAGGTGATCAAATGGATTTCGAGCTAAATCCATTGAATACTAACCAGACCCTTTGATAGACTCAAAGCATTTGATGCTACAAATCCCTCACCATTGATCACAAAGTCATGCTTAACCAGCGTGGAAGAAGCAAAGAGACAACGTAACCAAAAGAGAATATTTAATTGATAATTTATTATTAGTACTTGACTTTTTGAAAATAATCTCAATTCAGCCAAAAATGCAGCTTAGAAACGTCAATAAACACACAACTCATGAGATATATACAAAAAATCATTATCGTTCTAATCTTGTAAAATTCGCAGGAATCTAAGATGTCGATAAACGGATTTTTATCGAGTACTGTCTCAACAGACCGTTATATCGCTCGGTTTTTTTTTCCTAATTCCTCATTTTTCATCAAAATAATTATTATTGTTTAATGACATTCTAATATTCATTATTCTCCTGCATTTTGCAGCATAAGAGTGTGCGATTGAGTTATTATAGATTTTGTGAAACTTTTTAATTGGTTGTACAGAACGAAAGCGAATCGAAGGAAGATTCTTGAAAATAATTTAATGTCCCCATCTCTGGAATGTGTAGAAATTCTCCTGAGAATTGAGAAATTTTGTATCTGTTCCAAGCTATATATACCATAAAGGATCCTTTCGTAAGGATTTGCATATATATAAGTAGGATCTCGAAGGATATTCTGTGAGACTCGAGTCTCGTGTGTCCTTTCACAGGGCCTTTACTCCGGCACATACAGACGATTTTCTCGTGAAAACGCGATAGAGATAACTACCGTATTCAAGTTGGCGCTATCAAACTCCAATGAGACGATGAGGATTGTCGAGATATCGCTAAAGGGAAGGCACAGGTGTGCAAGAGAGAAAGACCAGAAACGATATAATTGCTTGGAATTTGAAAACTTTACGAAACCCTTGTTTGCCTCCTAACGTGAGAAGTAACTTGTTCGACTCGACAAATTTATGCACTTATAGCGTCAGCACAGTCTCACATTAAAATTACACACTTTCTGGGGTCTCCCGAAAACTGTCATTTGTCAGACAACAATGTATTCGAGTTAATTCGACGCAATTATTCAAATACACGTTTCAGTTCTTTTGAAACATCGACTAAAAAAATAGGATGTCAAAATATTCGTTACAACCAATCGATTTTTCAAAGTTCTTACACGTTTTTCGAATTTGCTATATTTTTTGTGCTCAGAATTCCGGTACGAAAGCCCTACGATTGTGCAATCTATATAGCGATCGAATTCAATAAATTGCATATCCGAACAAATTAATACACAAGACGATTTTGTTTTTTCATGAATACAAAGCTATTCCTGGGAGACGGGGAACAATATTTCCAAATAAAACCTCAATCCCAGGGTCTGTTTTTGTTCTCGCATGAAAAACGATTAGCTCGAAATTTTTTCGTAAGAATAAGGAACGTTGTGTACACTCTGTTGACATTGCACTCACAAATAATTAGTTCAAAGTCTAATTACTGTATTATTTATGCTAAAATATGCATTAGTTGACGCTCTCTTTAAGCTTTACATCTTATTTGATCTATTTTTATCAGTCTCGCATTTGAAAGACACAGTTCGCTCCGACCTTCATTGTTCTTAAACCAAGACGCATACACTTACAGTGCAAGTTTCAAGTTTCAACCTTCCGTACATTCGCATTCACTAGGTTCTTAAGGCAGTTCCTTAAAAGGTGTAGGTTTAAACGTGTACGTGCACATAGTATCGTCATGTATTAGATCCAGCAAGCCAAGGGTCCTGATATACACATTTCATGGTGGAAGAGAAGAAAACTGAAGCTTGTCGTAAGTGTAAATAGATATAGCCACAAGTTTGAAACTCCTTAATGAGAGGGATAGAGAAAGAGAGTAGGATAGACTGTACAAAGTCATCTCAACGAAGCTGGAGAAGTTGCTCGTTGTTGAGGTGTTGAACTTGTCACAAGTTTCCACCATCTTGGATGTGTGCACAGACACACACATAAATGTGTATGGTTATTTCCGTGTATACGTGTGTAAATATTCGTATGTATATATATATGCTGAAGTAGATCTTAACAATAAATGGAGGTGACAAGAGACAGGACCTTACTGACGTTCATCCTCATCCCTGTTATTCCTGCTGCCCGCCATTGATATATCCAAGAGCTCACATCCTCTTGTCTCGTGTCACCTTTAATTACGGTACATCACGCATACTTATGGCTATATGCTGCCTTATGTCGCAACCTATATCCACCGACACAGGTGACACTTTTCCTCCAGACGAAGATAAAGTTGTGCTGAGCCGTACGCAGAAAAAGGCATCCTAAAATACCTCAGACCGCGCTTCAAGATATTTCCGTGTAATACAAAGGTTTATTCGATTCAAATTTCTGCTACTTCTGATGAGAGGTTCCATGGAAAGAATCTTCTGAATCGGTGAGAGTGCATTCTGCTTATTGTATCACAACTTTTATGACGACGATGCAAGAAGATTCAAGAACTCTTATGGACTCCCGTCGCCTGTAGTGTTGTGTATATTTCGAGGAATCCATGATCATTTTTGTACGTTTCGTTATTTTCTCACTGCCTGTAGTACTCCGTAGTACTTAGAAGGCATGCACTTCGTGTAGATATGCACATGAATCATCACCCTCTCCTCAGTTTTTTCGCTTTCTCATCCCTCTGCTTCGCTTCCATTAACTCCGTTCGTGGTACACGTCATTTCCGACGACCCGGAAATAGAAGGTTGGACGTGGCCGAACCGTTTTTTCTGATCTCTTCTAATTGAACTGGCAACAATGATGAGGTCCCCGAAAAAAAGAAATTACGAGACGAAGCAAAATGAACCAAGATTTTTTTTGTGGCTAAGGTGAAACGAAGAAAAAAACTAAATGCTCCAAAATTCTTGTGATTGCGGAATACTTAAAAACGTTAAGGAAGTCGGTGAACCCGCAAAACATTGCTTGCCCACTTCTCCCTTTTATTTATGCCTATTCATCCAAAATATACAATGGCCTTCCACTTCGTCTGTGGTACTTCGTCCCTCTCTCTTTCTCTTTTTCTGCTTCTTGTGATTTCGCCTCTTTCTCCCTCATCTTCTACTCTTCTTACACCTTCATCCGCCACCGGCTCGTTAACTCTGCATCGCCTTGAAGAAAGCTTTTTTCCTCCTTCCAAAGCAAGGCACGTTTACGGAGGCGAAATTCGAAGTCGATCACTGAGCAGGGAGACATTTTCTGGGTGCTATGACCGGAGTCTGTTAACGTGTTGCGAGAACTAATCGTAAGGAAGAAAAGTCAATGGTAGAAGAATCGTACGAAGTGGGACTATAAAGGGCCGGAGGATCGAACAATATACCTCGTTGGTTACTTTACACTTTTGTATACTCATATTATCATTATTTTCAATTCAATAACGACATTGTCTTCCGGAGTATTATAGAGGTGAGCAGAAAAGGTAAACAGAATTGGGGTTCGTCGATTGCTCTTGAGAGAACGCAGTGTTGCTTTAGAATGAAGTGATCGTATTGATAAATGTGAAATGGAGCGAGGTATTGTGAAAAATGATGGTTAAAAAAATCATATCAACTTTGTAATATTTATTGGAAAAGTTTTCCTTTGTCAAAATCGTGGAACAAGCAAAGTGCGAGGGAAGTCAAGAGAGAATAATAGCACTTGTTAAATCGAATCGAATCAATAAAACCTCATTGACTTTTCAAAGCGCCCCTTGACTTTCTGTATACGTTTCTATGTGCCTTGTTGAGAAATGAAATGATATTTTTTTAAAATAAAGATAAAGTTATACCACTGGCCCGAACTATAACTCTCTGAAGTCGCTAGAATATGCTTTTGAGATTCCTATTTCCATCTGTCAAATGAAAATGCAGTTTAGTGAATAGGAACTGAATTTGCTTATGGATTTTTACCCCATTGACTCAGGTCACAATTGAAAACCTTGGGATTATTTTAAAGTATTGATCTTTCAATAGTTTTTTTCCCTTCATTTTACTTACTTGGCAGTATTTGAAACGAATTTTTCTTCGGCTCTCAAAGTCGCGAATCTGGTGACAAACTATTCAGCTCCTTCCAAACGTCTCCAATGAAACTTCACATGTCAGAATTAACGAAGGCAAAATTACAGAAAATTGAAGTGTGTGCAACTGGGAAAAATAATGGAAAATATAACTTCGAGCAAAGTTGGATAAACGATGTCCAACTATTTTTACGTGATTTTGCAAAGTTGCTAATGCGTTCAAGTTTCTTCGCTCGGTATGGTCGTTGACCTAAAACCATGGGGAGCGAAAACGTGATAATGAAAGAATAATTCACGTTCTTTTTTTCTTTTCTTAAATTTTATTCCCGAACAACTTCGTTCACGATTAACATGAGGTGTTTAATTGAGATGCCTAGTGTAGAGTAAATCTGCCGTAAATCGTGAAAGACGAATCAATTCGGTAACGATCTTCACCTCTTCTTCAAGGAAAACAGAGTTAAGAGCTGTGTTGGCTCAATGGACACCTTTTAACTCTCAGATGATTCTTTCTTTTTTTTCCAAGACTGCAGTCTTCTAAATTCTTCGAACTTGTTTCATCCCTCCCTCGCGCTTTCTCCTCTCTGTCTACTTTATCCTCCAGTCCTACTACCACCTCCACTAATACGTCTCTCAAAGTCGAAGAACGTTGCTGGGGAGAAAGAAAAAGAGATAAAAAAAGCGGTGATGAAGGAGACCTTCTCTCTCTCTCCCTCTTTCTACCTCACTCCCTCTCTCTCTCTCTCTCTCTCTCTCTCTTCCTTCCTTTCTTTCTTTCTCTCACGCGAATGGACAAGCTTTTAAAAGCGATTCCTGATTACACGAATAAGTACCAACGTGCGCAAGATCGTCTGCTCTCAACTGCCATGAGGAGAGCTCGTCCCATGGACTTTGTCCACATTTTCCACTGTTCCTCTTCCTAACTGGAACCACTTCATCTTCTTCTTCAATGGCTACGGCTGTCTCATCCTTTTTTTCTACCCCCTTCAATCCCTCGATTTCCGTTAATTATCATCAGCTCTCGCGAAAATGCTGATTCGCGCGTCTCTCGAATTCCGTATCTCAACGAGGCGTTTCCCTGGAGATTCTTACGTGTTGCTCTCTCTTTCTCTCTCTCTCTTCCTCTCTTGTCCAGTTCTCGTTTCGGCAACGTGCCTTTTTTTATCGACTCTTTTTATGGACTAGAGAATAATGGAGGAAAAAACGCTGAAAAGCGTTCCCCTTATGAAGCACACAGACTCCTAAGTATCGAGAGATAGTTTCGGTGAAATAGTTCTACTCTTCAGGCACTCGCGTAGATACGATTTTCCTCTCCTTTCTGAAAATTCATTCTAAATATTGACGGAGCTCATAAACAACGAACATGCACCGCATCAGTTATACACTTCTTTATCTTTGGTATAAACCACACTTAGAGACATTTTTTTTCTCAATGGTTTTTCCAAAACTTCGTCACAGTTTCTAGAGTTTTTATAATCAAATGTTCACTTCACACGACTTCGCCGTGAATCACTCTCTTGATCATGAAGGAAAAAACCGAGAATATGATGAAAAACTGAACTCTATCGTCGCTTACTAGAAACATTTTACTCTGAAGGAAGGATTGGCGATTAATTAGTTGCTCCACTGCGGGGTTTAAGTTCGAAAAAATTGATTGTGGCGATCTGAGACTTTGATATAAAAGATTTACGTCTCCTTGACAACGAGGAGACGAGATAAACAAGCAGTTGAGAGACAAGACTGAATATAAAAAGACGTGTCTGGAAGAATATAATAAACTTATTAATTATTATCAACAGTGTTGTTTATTTAAGACGTAACAATATATACATTTATGTATCAGATAACCTTCGAGGGACAAATAAATGATCGTAGAAGTTATTAGATTCTAACTTGGTCCCTTGTTTGTTCCTAGGTTGGAGAATCAAATTCAAGACGATTGTCACAGCATCAGTACAAACCAAATGATAACAGTAAGGAGAGACGTATTTCGTCCTCGAGCTACAACGTTCATCAGCAAGACCAACAGCATCAAGTACGGGGTGACATCCAATGGAATGAGCTCACGCTGACTCTTCAACCATTCCATTACGTCAACGGGCAATTGAATCTTCGCTGCATCGTGGAGATACCCAAAATCTACAATGCAACGAGCGAATTGCAACTGGGCGCAGGACTTCGCGAACCAGTACCCGAGAGAGGTGAGTTGAATCATCAAATACACAAAACAAAACGTGATTCAAAAAGGCTACTGGAGAATTTTGAACAAATACTCCATCGACGAGGTCAATTTGATTTAATATCGAATTTCTATATATTTTTTATTATTTTTTTAATTCTATACTTTACCATGATTTTCTTTTAAAATCAATCGAGAAGAGTGGCAATACTCCCAATGCTAAAATAGAACTCACTCGCCTGTCCGACAAGTGGTGCGTAGAAAAAAACGAGCGTGACGTGTGTAAAGCGAAGGCACAGATAAACAATACGATAAAACTCGAGTATCGGAAGAATAAACCAACCGAACCGCTATCACCTCTGACACCTTTCCAAAATCCTTATCCGAACACGAGGGATAGAAGCCAAGGAAAGACGTCGGGATTCTCGGACCTTAGTCACCTTTCTTATCCGAACACGAGGAATAGGAGTCAGGCGGAGACGTCGGGATTTTCGAACCTTAGTTACTGTTTCTTATCCAAAGATCGAGCAATAAGAGTCAAGCAAAGACGTTGAGCTCCGGACGTTCCTCCAGAACTCTGTTAAATTAACTAATCCTCTATCTATGTAAAAAATATCCTCCAAGTTTCACTCTCAACAGAATTTTGCTCAACCATCACCAACAAAGCAAAGCCAGAATAGAAAAAAAAACTGAATTAATGCGTTTCACGTCCACCTAAAAAAACAAGAAAGCAAATCAACTAGTGGCGATAAAATGTAATGTAAAAATATCAAGTTTTCTTCAACAATTGAATTGCTTTTTTATCGTCAAATATCCCACGAACCAACTGTGGATTTGAATCATCAATTTTTCTTCGAAACACAACAGACGACTGAGCTGACATTAAACCGACATTTTAAAAACAATTATTCTTTTGTTTTTTGTTTTCATTTGTTCACGCAAACGAACTGCCCTTATAATAATTTATTAAATCCTAAACAACAATTCGAAAGAACTACGTCCGAGTATAATATTCTGCACCTGGTTCGATAAGTTGCACGAATCTCAAAGTCAACACTTCACGTCAGAATGAAATTAGAATGAATTTGATCGTTAGATCGTTTATCAGAACAAGGTTCATTATCGATTTTAGAATCTCCAAAAAAAAACAGTGCAGTACAGCAGACACCTTTCTTCCATGTCTTTATCCAACTGCATGGATTATACGCTGTGGATGACATACCGATCAACGAAACCAGCATTACGATTGCCCTCGTGTTGCAATTGCCTCCAGCCTTCTTCATGCACATATATCGCGTTATGCATGCCTGCCTCAAATCCAACGTTGATTCTGACATTTCCGACATTCTGTGCAATGTCAGAACGACAAATGTTTAACATCTCTCCCATCCACATTGTTTCCACATTTCTCTCCAGTGCAGCCGTTCATAGTCCTCTCGGTATATACCACGTAAAAATTCTCATGTCACAATCAATCTGTCAATCGCAAATATATACAATTTTTCTGAATTACATTCAACCACTTCTTCACAGTTTCGTGTTCATGTCGTGTCAAAGAAATCAGGTATCCCTTAAGGACGCTGGTGGCTGACTTTAAGGAGCAGGTGGCAAGGGGCAAACCAACGGCTTTAAGGGGGAAACCACACGAGGAAGCTGGTTATTTTTGGTGATATTTTAGGATTTTTTTGGGTGGGTAAAATTGATTAGACTTCCATCAAGCTCTGACATCAAATCATACTCTTAGAAAATAAGTTATCAATGTAAAATAAATACTTTTTTAATGTCACAAAAAAATGGAAAAATTCTGGACTACGACCGTCAGCGGACTTCAGAGCGTAACTCTGTCATTTTTAGTTGAAAATATAAAAAAAAAATCTTATGGTATCACCGGAAATAAGCTTCTTAATATGGTTTCCTCCCTTAAGCTCAGGATGCACGGACATCTGTAACAAACAAAAAATTTCGATTACAAAAGTCCGTATTTTATTGTTCAATTACGCAAAACTAAGAAGTATAAAAATTGCAAAAAAAAATTCGCTGATGCCTTGATACAATTCTTAATGTGAACTTCAAAAATGACGATAGATTACCTGATTGAAGTTTTGTTATACATGAAAAACCGAGTAAATGACCTTCAACTACCGCCATGTTCCTATTATTTCGTACAAATGATTTTCGGGTGCGAACTTATATTGCTCGTTAAACATACTTTAGTCAGTGTTTTTAACAGTTCTAAAATTTAAATCTTTTTTTGTTCAATAGAAGTATTTCCCATTCGATACCCAAAATCACATAATATTTTCGACATTTCAATTTAGTGATGAACTCTGAATAGCTTGGGAGAACGCCAGAGCAAACAAAAATGTATATTATTTTTCGGAGCCGGTAGGATAATAAGAAAAATAATGAGTGCAATTAAAAGACCCGAGGGATGTTAGCCTTTTCCTTTTGGTCATGAATACCATTTTTTCTACATACACATACTTTTGTATTAAAAAAGCTGAGGTTACTCGGAACATCACGATAGTTTTTTTTGTATTTTTAGAATACTGTTCCCAGGGGGTCTCTTCACGTACTACATTTTCGTATATCTAAAGTATAATTATAGAGCTCTCGTACCTACATATAAGGGTGTATGAAATGAGAGGCTCCCGTCCAAATATCACGTACAGTTTTATCCATGCACCATATAGGAATTATATACATTTATATATATATATATATATATACGAATCAAGTACATATACAGTAAGATTACTACACGTTTCCTACGATATGTATAGTACGTGAATGCTGTAAGTAGAAACAGCAAGTTGTACACGCAGTACATACGAGAGGACGTACAAGACTGTAGGTATTTGTGCATGTACACGTAACACAAGTGCTCGAACCTTCGTTGAGCCAAAACGAGCATAGATGACTGCTGCTCAGGTATATGGCAATCGAGCTTCAGTAGTTTTCACGTATATTACACAGTGCAGCTCCAACTCTATCGTCTTGCTCGGGTAGCCCTTACTTTCTACACTTCGCACCGTAGTCATACGAAATATATACAGTTTTTGCTCTTCGAGGGAAGAAAATATTTGCTAGAGTAGCAAAAATGTTTACAGCCCTAGGAATGTAATTGCCAGTCTGGTAAATAACTTCTTATATATGGACAGTTATACATTTAACTGTATGTACAGCCTTTCATATTTATTAAAGTAGTAACCAGCATCGTCAGCGAATTTTAATACGAAGGCCAATCAGATAGATTCGCAATAAATGGGGAAAAAAATAAACTCCGTGCACAGATGCAGCTTGAGATTTTAATTTGAAAACGTGTCTGCAAATGAACTTAGCTTGACATTTTAATCCCATTTATAAATTCAAATGATTTAAATCCTTCCGTAATTACAATCCCAAGTGAAAATGTTGTTCAAAATTTGTATGCTTTAGTGATTAATCACATTTGAGCTTTAATAATTGTACTAAATTTCATAAAATCCTTAACATTTTTGTAAATAGAAAAAGCAAACAAATGGAGAAAAAATCGATTGAAGTGTCAGCAATTTTCATGTTCTGCATATAAAATGAACGAAATAAGTACAAAGAACAATTGTTTGATTAAATCTAGAACTCGCTCTCTATACCACTTCATTTTATTTATATATATGCATACATATTTTTTTAAACAATTTTCAGAGATACAAACGTATTAGAATTCACTGGCTCTTCTATTAGAAATTTCTCTAATTTGTATTTATACATGTTGATTTCATTTTTATCCGTACACGTTTGCATGTAGTGCAAGAGAAAATGTGCTCAGTCCGGATATGAGGTTACATGTGATGATCGGTTTGGAATGCGTCCGTGCCAAAAGTCTTACGAGTTCTTGTTATCAGACCTTTGCATACTTGATTATTCGAGACGTTTCACCCTCTCAAGTAAACTACTTCGCGAAAGCTTTGCGAACCACCAGGCAATTCAAGTTTTTACTATATCCATATGCACTCATATCCATTTATGTATATACCTACCACTATGTCCCCATTCAAAAAGCCTCACACACATACCTATGAATAAAATATATGTAAAACATCACTTTCGCGAGATCCTACCTGGTAACGTCTCAAGCCCGCTTATCGACTCATTCTCTTTCACACTGTGCCGCTTTCCTCGTTACGCTTTGCAATCCTATCCCTTCGTGTCTTCCTCTAACCTCTTTTTACCTTCAAAGTCTTCGTGCCTTAGAGATAAGAAAATCCCACTAGGCCAAAACTCACCCTTGCTCGATCCACACTTTCGCTTCTCTAAAAATCGACGTACGTGTGAGCGCCTTCTATACCGTGTCAGCCACTTTTCAACCTTTTAGTTTTTTTCTCAATCAAACTTTTATGTATTGTTGTAAACATTTGACGAACTTGTATTGGTTTGTTATTTCCTCAGAATTATTTGTCCATTCGCTGGTTCAATAAGTTTTTTTCTTTTTTTTTCCTAAACCCGCTGATTCAAATTAAACTTTCTTCTCTCGAGGCTAGTTTTTGTTACCGTAATTTCAAATAGAAACTATGACGAAATTATTTATCATCATATTTTCTATCGCTGTACATTTTACAGAAAATAAAACAAGATTTTGTACATGTTTTTTTCATCTTTTTCTAAATATTCTCAAAAGAACTTTTCACACGATCCTTAATAAATTTTTATTCTTTAATTTTTTCCATATTTTCGATGTTCTTTTTCCTAAGAATTTTCCTGAGAATTTAGTCTCATTGCTACTGTGAAATTCCACTAATTTGAGTATTTTTCGTTTTATTCTAATCGTACTTTTTCGTTTGCAAAAAAAAATCTCTTTGCGAGTTCATTATAACTGACTACTGAATTGTTAAAGTGAAAACGACATTTGTTACTTTGGTTATTTATGATTTGGGAACGACTGATGTCGTCATTGACACTCAGACACTACAGAGAGGGAAATTTGACTAGAAAGTTTTACGATAAGATAACAGTATGTAGGTCAAGGACCAAACCAAAGGATCTATAAACAAAAACAAAAAAATAAAGAATTATGCACGTGCCCGGTGATGATCAAAAACAAAAACAGTGACATGCCAAATCAATAGCAGGTTTTTTGAATTCGCCACGTGCCGAAAACTACGAGGAACGCTGTTTCCGCTACACATTTGCTCCGTTACTCGTAAACTCATAGGTGCAAATCTGATGGAAGTAAAACAACATGGAGTATCGAGGTAGTCGCTTAAGGCTGTGTAGAAAACTGAGTGGGAAATAAACGAAAAAAAAATTCGATTAAATCGTCAAATCTGGACCCTTTTTACATCAACTGAAATATATCACCACAGCACCACTTTTGTTCGAATAAAAGTATAAACTGCGCGCCGTCAATGCCACGAATGAAATTGAATTGTTTCCGTTTGATCATTCGGTTATAAAAATTGAAATAATGTTCATCATTCGCGGATGTCTATTCATTTTTCTTTTTACGTTGTTGAGCACAACCATTGGTTACAATTTTTTGGCTAACAACATCTTTTTTTTCATAACCATTGGAAAAAATACCGTCAATAACGATTAGGATAGAAATTCAATTATTTTCAATCACAATACAACATTTCAATAACAAAATGAGGTAAAAAATCTTTTAAAAATAATCATCAGCTGTTTTCTTCAAAGTATTTGGAAGTAGAGAAGAAAATTATTGACAATTCTTTCGATATTCCGTTCAAAGAATACAGTCTAATGACAACATTTTGGAAAAAAAATCTCTATTTAGTCAATTTTTCAAGAAATTATCGACATTCAGGCAAAAAAAAGAATTTCTTAAAAAACTCCCATCGGGCCAGCTGATGGAATAAAAATTAGGAAAAAAATACCAGAGAACGATTCTTGAAATGTGCTTTACGCCACAGAGAAGTTTTGCGTCAAATAAAAAACTGGATAGGATGAAAGTGGCTGATTTCACGTGGAATGACCCATGTATATAATAATGAACTTTTCAGCAAGCAAGAGAAAGAAAGTGTTTCAATTAATCACTAATTCAGCCACGAGTGTACCTCATTCTTCAGTTGATCACGAAAAAAGAACAAATCATGTCGTGTTTTTGTACCCGCACGTGTGTGTGTGTGTGTGTGTGTGCGTGTGCTTTACAAGAATTATACGATAATCAATAAATTCTTGATTTTGAAATACAAACGTTTATTTTCTTCGCACTTGCCTCTACATGCATTGATAAAACGTTTCGCAAATAGCGTATTTATGAATGTAAATCGTTCGCTCCGTGCTAAAATTTCTGTCCCGAGAAATAATGTTCGCGATTAATGTTATTTCCGTGGATAATTGATCATTCGCAATTCACGAATGTTTATCATAATTGATATGTCCATTGTAGGATCGAAAAGCGCGGCGTGTAATTAAATTCCCGACGCTATCGAACGGAACAGAAAATTCATAAGTTCTGTGAAAACAGATAGAAAGATAAATAGAGAGAGAGAGAGAGAGAGAGAGAGAGAGAGAGAGAGAGAGAGAGACTCGCTGCGAAGGCTAGGGAGTCTGAATAAACAATTTTTTCGACACACAGGGTGTCTCATCAGCGATGGTCACTGCGTCAATTTTACTTCGATGCAAAGATTCGAATTCACGAATTCAATAAAACTTTTTGATCCGAGTCTCTTTCAAATGGTGAGAAAAGCAGAAAATGGTGAAGAATTTAAAAAAAAAGCAAAAAAGTGACAAGTCTTGTTAAGCATAAGATCAAGCTTATCCTTCAATTTTCTTCTGCCCCGCAAAACAGATACAAAAAAAAATTATTCCACGAAAGTGGAAAAAAAAGAACAAGGTCGAAATTTATAAGAAGTTCAATTTTGTGTGACGATAAAATTAGTTCATAATTTCACTAAAATAAAATTCGTTTTGAACCTTTCTCACCATAATTATAATAGTTGCAAAGGATAAAAATATCTTCACACATAAACCAATAGGTTGTGACATATACCTATTGGTTTATGTGTAAAGATATTTTACACATGGATAATGTGTATAATAATTTAACTATTATAAGTGTATAATAATGTGTAATTGTGTAATTTTACACAAGATAAAAATATCTTTACACATAAACCAATAGGTATATGTCACAATCATAAATACATACAAAGATCAATGTGCCTCGTAACGTTCTTCTGATAATAACATTGGTTGGTATAGTAGAACGAGAAGTTTTATACTTTCCACGAGCCCGTAAGTTCGTTTCGAAGTGGTAATATTGTGACGTCTCTCTATCCGTGTTCACCGTGACTGGAATGTACTTCGCGGTAAGAGTATAGCATACTCACGGGAGGCCGCAGTAATAATTCCATTTTGTTCGTTCGTCCACCTCATTCGAACTATTCTCAGCCCCTTCGGGTCCCATCAGTTTTCTTGACCTTGTTACCTCCCACTCCGATTTTCCCATTCGTATAAAATATATATATATATATCTATTTTTCCGTGTGTGTGTGCGAGTACCCATGGAAGTATATGACGTCGTCAGAAGCAAAGGGGACTAAGTCTCGTACATAAGCATAAAACTTAATCCACTTTGCTTCACAGCGTCAAAGATATACACTATGTACGTGAAATTCAACCTATACAAATTTTCTCATTCCCTTTTCCTCCCTTTCGTTCTCTCCCCACCATCCGACGGAATTGTTTTTAGGAAATTGACTTTTCCCACAACGGAAAAGAGACCTGTATATTGTAGAGTGAGTTTTACTGTGAGCTACTACTACGACCACTTCGAGTTTCGCGATTCTATCGCTCTTCATCCTTCTCTTGGGCCGCAGAAGCCCAGTTACTCTTGGGTTACTATAACCACCGTATATATACATCGCGGAGCTTTTCAACTATATTCTTTCCCCCTCTTTCTTCCTATTTCTCTCTCTCTCTCTCTCTCTCTCTCTCTCCCTCTCTCTCTTTCACTTTCTACTCTCATTTTGACTCACTATTTCTTCTGGATATATCTGCTAGCTGCCACAACTACCCTTTTTATTATATAGTACTGTAGGGTATATACTCGAAGGTATTAGCCGACGATGTAGCCCCTATTTCTCCCCCCCCCCCCCCTCTCTCTCTCTCTCTCTCTCTCTCTTTCACTGCAACAGCTGCCTTTCGTGTCGTACTGACGTTTCCAGGCGAGAAATATTGACTATCGTTTTTCACCCCTTGATGTATTGCCCGATGTATTTTCCAAGCCAAACTCTCCGACATGTGTATACGTATTGTACATGTGACTATATCACCCCTCGCTTCCGTGTGTCTACATGTTCGCCCTTTAGAGCTGAAAGACACGAATTGAAACGAGAAAAGCATACAAAACCATCAACTTTGACATGAGTGAGACTCTCACTTAACATTGTGATAAATTGAAACTCCTTATATTTGTAAAGAGTCGACGATATTACTCTCCTCAAGATACAAAGGATTGCCAATCTAATGATTTACGAATTCCACTCGTTTTTTACCATCTTCGCTTCGCCTTATTCTTCCTTCAAGATTCCGAATCTTACGTGAAGTCAAAGAACCGTGATACACAATAAAAACATAATTATTCATTAATCTTTAGACTTTATTTTTTTATTATTATCATTCGATTCGAGGGAATTTAATTTTCCTGATTCTTCTTTTTTATGATTCAATTATTTAATTTCTCGTTTATCGTTCATTTGTTTCAGTGACGTCCGAAAACGCAGCGATTGCGGCATCGAGTCTTACCAGCCTGACGTTTCTCTGTCTCAGTCTCTTGCACACGCTCATGCGATAGTCGCCGCAACGCTTGTAATGAAAATAAAAAACAATTAAATAAATAATACCAAACAAAACAGCAACAAAAATTCTTCCCCTACTGGAGGGTTTTTTCGTCAGGGCGAAGAAAGTTGAAACTAGTCAGCGTAACGCGAAAACTATGGCAAGCAGAATTTCAGGCAAATGCGATGACTTGTAGAGAGAGAGTGGAAGAGTGAAAATGAGTGTGAAAGAAAGAGAGAAAATGATCAAAATAAAACAAAAGAATTTTCGGTAAGAAATAAAAATACATAGAAAATTATGGAAGTAAAATAAATAAATAATATGAAAAATTGGATATAAATCAACGGGTGAATGTATGAACAGGGCGATTGTAAAAAAGAATATAAGCGACTCGGGTTTGATGCTTAAATATACATACGAATATACGTATAATATGAAGTGAAAAAAAGTTTAACGTGTAATTTCTCTACACGGATGCTGCTCGCGAGGGATTCAGAAAAAACAAAACGAGAGCAAAATAACGTACGCTTTGTTTGAAAGCAGTACAATAAAGACGTGAATTAATTCGTGTGAAAACGAGCATATACGCAAGAGCAAACATTACGCGAGCAATTACCGATGAATTTTCCATTGCAAATGTGGTACTGTTGATGGACATTAACTTTAATTGAAGAGAAAAAAAAAGAACAGGACTCTGATAAGTTCATGGTTTAATAACGATGATGTATAAATGAGACATATATATATATATATATTTTAATGAAGCCTGCATTACGAAGGCACCGTGTTTAGTATAATGTACTATTATTATCGTATCGATCCATAACTTGTAATCCACAATATTGTTATAAATCAAAAACGATAAAAACCGACGAGACCAAAGCATTCGCACTTTCCTTTTCGAATGAAAAATAGTTAAAAATCATGTTTTTTTTTTGCTTGTTGATTATTTTACATTTATGTAACGTTGGGAATGACTTGTTTCGTAATTTCAAAAATTTTCAATGAATTTTCATTCGAGCCATTAACTTTGCCATCACAAAATATGATTTTCTTAGAAAAAAGAAAACTTTTTTATGGCAATTGGTCTCTTTATGTCTCTTTGACATCAAAATTATAAAATACAAATCTAACAGATTTCAAATGCAAAAGTGAGAAACCACATTATCATCGAATAAAAGAAGTCTATTCGTCTGCGAAAATTTGTAATTTTCATAGCGTTTCATACAAAAAGGTCGTCGCTAAAATAACACAAAGCAAGTTGGATAAAGTAGTGGCGGGAAAAGATCATCGAATATTTGTATAAAAATGTTTCTTTTATCACAAAGTGTAAGTTTCAATGACCTACGTCATCTGGACGAAATAAAGTTACCAACCGAGCATATTTCAGTATCAATGGCAAATTTGCACTATTCGTGGGTAACGAACGTATCGAAAAGTAAATGAACTCGAACGACTCAGCATTACGGAATACTAGTTTAACTAGCTTATTATTTTCAAAGGAAACTCAGAATAACGAATGAATCCTTCGATTGTTATATATTCGTTGAAGTGCGTGCAACAGTTTCCTCCAGTACGTTCGAATTTGCTGAACAATACCATCCCTGGAACGATGGAGTCTGGATGTGGCTTTGCTATACCGAATAAACAACAAGGGCGTAACCCTCACGGTGTAATGAGCAAGATATATGTAAGTTATGCTTTTTTGTTTGATGGAAACTGACAGCCATAGATTACGAATTAGTAGAACGTATGGACTGGAATCCTTGGTGTAAAAACCGCATTGAAGCGGACTGTGAGACTGAAGCACAGATCCAGGAGAAGATGAAAGGAACACGAGGAACGGATTGGAAGTTCAATTAGCCTTCTCCCGTGAAGATTCAACATTTGATGGATATTGACAGAAGCAGATTTCTCAAAGATGTATATGAGTACTTAATGAACTGAGTACTATCCCGAAGTAGCAGTGGTTTCCCTCGAATCGATAGCCATTCGAACTCAGAAAGAATCTAAAAATTTATTAAAAAACTGCCATCGTACCGTCGTTCGTTTGAAAATAAATTGGCAATTTTCGAAGAAAATAAATAACTTGAAGCAATCAAGCGATGATTTATTGAATAGTTTTTATAAAATTTCTTACGTCAACTGAGTTGACTAATAATTGAGGAAAATATACTCCATTGACATTCAACTCTGGGGATCGCTAATTTAATTAGGGAAATTGTCTAACAAAATCGAGTCCCTAATCATAACTTTTGATCGAATTTTATCATTTCATTGGTTTTGGGAGATATTGGTTGATGATTTTTTTAAATGCCAAATTCTATTAGAAGTTCAGAGTTTTCATAAATCTCAAGGATGAATAATGAAACTCATTATTAATTAAACTCACACCATCGTTTAAGCCCCTAAAAATTAATTGCAAACACTTTTCCGAAAACTGCGGAACTACAATTTTACATTTGGATACTTCTTTTTTCGTGAACAATTTTCAAGCATGGACGTTCGATACCATCAGTTTTACCCTCTCCCCACCATGTACTCGAAAAAATAAGACAGAATCAGAGACTATTGATGAAATGTGCTGAACTGTTCAATCGCGAGGTTCTAGTCTCCCAGTGCAGAGTTCACCGATATCTTAACCTAGTGAATTCTACTTCTCGTTATTGTCACTCACGACGAAGATCAAGAAGCCTCCAAGCAGAGATGACTAAGGAAAGGGAGGAAGAGAAAAGGAGGAGGATGTTGAAGCTTGAGGGTACGTTGGCTGTGTCGGGCTGCGCAGTCAATACACGGGGTCCTTAATCCCAGCATAGAAAGAGAAAGTAAGAAGACGGAGTTCGTGAGTCAAGGTAGAGTTCCTCTAGCCCCAGGCAACGTCACAATAGATTTGCCAGTATCCCATAGTGATCAATACTCTATATTTACGGTTCTAAACCACTTGAGTGAAGTTCCTGAGTGTGTCTGTCTATCGATCTCCCTTTCTCTTTCTCTCTTTGTCTCTCTCCTCTCTCTTTCTCTCTCTCTCTCTCTCTCTCTCTGTATCTCTCTCTCTTTCCAATTTACCGTCCATTTCACTTGCTTATCAATTTCAAGCCATTTTGTCTTATCTCAAACGAATCTGGTGACAAAGTAGAACTGCTTGGAGTAGAAGGTCAAAGAAGATTCCAAAGTAATAATTGTTAAAATCGTGGTTGAATCTAGGAAATAGAAAACAACCTGTCGAGGCAGCACACTGAGCCAAAAGGACGCACGGCCAAACAGAGAAAAAGAAAAATGCGAAAAAGTTTCATCATCGTAGTCACATGACAAAAAGCTTCGTTCCTCATCGACAGTCAATCTGAATCCAATAGAAATCTACTGCAAGCTCGTTGTCTTTCCACTGACTTTTTTACACTCTGATCGAGGTCCTCATTTCGCTTGTTGTCTTCCAAGCTTTCAAAAGATCATGTTGTTCTCTCAAGCGTGAACTCATCGTCGAGACACAGAATGTTCTTCAGTCTTCTACGTACTTCAAAGCTGAATCGAGCAAAGAATCCAAATGCAATAAATCTTCTCACGAGAATGAACGTCAACGAAAATGCACAACTACACTTACATTCATATATCCACGGGTATGTAGTATAAATAAGTCATCGAAGAACAATAATTAATTTGCTGAAATGATGAGGAAAGATTTTTGCCGAGTGAAAGCGTCGATGTTCGTTGAAGTTGTAGTTTCCAATTTCTCATTGTTTTTCCTATAATCATATCGTGAAATTATGAAAAAAAATTAGCTCTCACAATTTGACAAATGAATCATTTTCAATATTTTTTTAGTCTATTTATTTACTAATGAAACGGATTGTGAAGATTCTTGAGGAAAAGAAATGGTTGTCACTGGTCTACATTTTTTATGGCCAAACTATTCCTCCCGTTGGTCACCAACAAAATAATATATTCGTTGTTCATGAATCTTTGAAGAATTCAAAGATACATAAAAAGATGAAAAATCGAGTGAAAAAGATCGCCAATAGTTTTGTCGTGCAATTTAAGAATGGAACGTAATAATTCTCGTCAGATTGCGGAAGAAATAATGGAAGGAGAAAATTTTGTGCGAACTTGTGGCAGATCGTGCTCGATATATTTTTCTAAGGGTACATATAGAGAAAGGATGATGATGGTAACACGTGTTCACAAAACACGGTGTGTTTTCTTTCATTTCGCGAACGTTGGTGGGCATAGACTACGATTCCTTTATGACCCGACCGACGAAAGTTTCAAAATTGAAACTACTCGTTACCCCATTCACGTTTTCACCGTGAATTTATTCGGAGATAGAGACACGAATGCTAAAGACGAAGAGGGATAACGAGAGAGATAGAGAGAGAGAGAGAGAAAGAGAGAGAGAGAGAGGAAAGAGAAACTCGAACGAAAAAACGATAAAGGAAAGAGAACATTTCACGACATATCGTCATTGGACCTCGTGAGCCAAAGTGAAAGAGCAGAATCTTTTGGCACATGGAGTAAAGAAATTTCAGCAAAAAAAAAACAAGAATGCAGATAAATGGCGTGTAAGCACGAAGCCTACGTATCTCACACAACCTCCAATATTCTCAAGCCACGTCTTTCATCATCCTCTTCTTGCAATAAACGACGTTGATAAAAATGCTAAAGTTTTTACAGTCACAAAGTCCAATATCGAAGAGCCAATGGATTTTTTAAAATGGCCAGTAAAAAGGAAAAAGCATAATAACCATCCATGACAGTAGGGCTTTTGTATCAGAGTCTCTCCAATTTCCCCTAGCGGTGACAATGGCGAGGAGCAAAGTGTCTCGACAATTTGTCAACGGGTCTTTGTATACTATTTTCATGATTTTTTTTTACAATGATTCTGTGTATCATTCATAAATAACTACTCTCATTCCTGAAAAGGGAGTAAGCACATTTTTACTCGGAATTCCTTAAGCTCGATTCGCACTACATGTTGGAAAATCTTAATCGAGGCCCTAAGTTCGACATGAACAATTATACACAAAAACCGTTTTCAGTCCTTTTATTATTATTATCTTGTTTGCAGACATGTAGACGCACAGTCTATTGGAAATATCAGAAACACCATAAGATTTTTTATTGGAAAATAATGCATTTGTAATCTGTCATTTCGCATTTGTTTTTTGGTTTTCTTTATTTTTTCATTCATTCATTTGGAAACTCGTCGGTGATCTAATAAAGAGCCAGCCTACACATAAATGAAAAGAAGTACTTAAGTAATACGGAGATCAAGTTGTCAGCGTTTTCCGTACAAATGTGAATGAGTGAAGAAGCATATGCAACATTGGCCCTGAATGTAACTTATGAGTGTTATTATCACCTGTAAATTGTTGCAGCATCTCGCAAGCATGTCATAATTGTTTGTATACGTAATGACTCAAAATAATGTAGCGGAGGAATCGGGTGTGAAAAACCAAAACAATTATTTTAATTTCAGTCCAATTCCATGTAATTCTAATGTTTATGTAAAGAAGCTTGAGCCTGCGGTATACCTTTTTATACAAATGTCGAGAATGTTCAATACTTTAACAAACTGAAATTCAATTTCGCTGCCGTGATTATTTTTTGAATCTATTTCTGTGAGCTTCAATCTACAGCATCACAGAAATCATCAGTCGTGCCCAAAGTGTTGATATTCTTTGGTTCGATATTCTGTAAGACTGGTCGAATTATTATTTCAAATAAAAGAGATAATAAAATATTTAACAACTCATTTAACCATTGCTGGACATACAGGTCGATATACCTTAACGAAAATCACGATAATAACGTGAAAAAAACTGCATCAAAAACGCACGCACTCATACCCGAGATCGCCCCGTGTATGCGATTGAAAACGGAAGTATGTACTTAACCAAGATAAGTAAAAAAAAAAACAACTGCTAAAAAGATATTAAATGAACGGACTAAATATTTAAATGTATATTTCCTTGGATGATAAATTATGAGAAGTAATGGAATGGAAAGGAGAATAACGGTAAGACAGACACGGTGCATGTGGGTTGTGAAATAATAAAATCACGACGTTTATTCGGTATATTTATTATGTAATTTGATTAATTAAGAATATATATAGTGAGAAAGGTGTATAGATAAGGAAAATAAATGAGAATGTGAGGAAAGGACAAAATTTAAATAAATGACAGAGTTGTTTGTTCATGTAATATTTAACCTTGTTTATTCTTTTGTTAATAAATAAAATAAATGTTACAACCAAATGAATGGGGCAGTATATTGCATAATGACATATTTCACTCATAAGGTAAGAAGAAAACTTCTAGTAATAAAATCATAAAAACACTTAGAATAATTGTTAAAAGGGCATGGACAATTCATCATGATGCCTGAAACTTTAATTTTCACTCCAAATTATAATTTCCAAGTATGTTAAGCCGTTGAAATTGAATTTGAATCAAAGGATCAAATATGAATCAGTTCACAGCTAACACTTGAAACTAGCAATCATATCTTTTTTGATGTTGTCTTTTTTTGTTTGAATATTTTTCCATAGTTAATTAAATAGTTGGTCAACAGTGTTACGTTATGGATTCATTACCATTTCCGAAAGTTTTGCAAAAATGAAATCAATCGTTTAATGTGTTGAATGATTCTTCCATACGTAAGTGGAAGACTAATTAAGCCCACCGGTCAATTTTCGTCCTAATTTTCATCAGTACTGCACAGTTTTTTTGAGCATCACTTTTTTTTAATCAAGCTGTCAAAATTCACCGTCATTCTTATAAAAAGAATCATGACACTATCAACATTTTCAGAAAGCAGACAAAGGTAAGGGTCATAGTGCAAGTCTCGATGGGGAACAACGGTAACAATGTATACGATTCGCATCCGAAGAGAGCATTAATTTAATCTGAAGCGAGCTCGCTCGCTGTTGTTTCAAAGCAATGACAAATTTGGACAGCGCTTTAGCATACTTACACACATGCTTCGAGCGAACGAGCACGTATATTTTGAAATTTACTTATGGACTTATACAGGCTCTTCCAAGGTTCGCGAAATTTTTCATGCAAAGTAATGCATTAATTTCGACTTCTTTGATTAAAATAATGCATTAAATCCAAATGTAAGCGCATATGTTCGTATAACATTACAAAACCCTTCCATTTGATTAACCACATCACTTGCATTTTACGAGTCATTTGGAAGAACGTTGGGTATCGAAAGACGCGACGGGCTCAACGCCGAGTATTGGAAAACATTAAAAAAAAAAGGAGTATTAAATTATTTTGAACGGTGAAAACCAGCGGTATATTACACAGTCGGCTACACATCGAGCAAATGTCAAAAAAATAAAAATATTCCTGACGACTTACTTTATCTCAATAACCGTTAATGCAGACGAGTTTTTTCAACCATTTCGCATAATCCTAGAGCATTAAAAGCCTGTGAGGTACTTCTCATGCTTTATCGAGATGGGAAGCCCCATACATAAATAAATCGGATTACGCAGCAAGGATTACATGCATATCCATGGCTGCTGAACGTCAAGAGAAAGGTGCATGTGATTACGAGTACAAACTCCTTTCGTAAAATTTACTTTTGAATATATTGCATATTCAGAGAATCTATAATAAAGCGGATTTGCGTGATAAACCTTGTGACACCAGTGCGGATTCTGTAAAATATATAGGATTGTGTAGATATCATTTCAGATCATTTTGAACGGTATACACTCGAGCTCCCGTTTGTCAACCTGCGATGAAACTGCTTGTATTCTCTTTTGTCAATTTCTCATCCATCCCCACTTTTAACACTATGCTCTTGCCTCACACACACTGCAAACGCTGAAAATTCAGAACATTCTGAAAGCATTGAGCGCTGCTTTGGAATATTGATCGGAGTGAGGAAGTTGGCAAACGATATAAAAAGAAGTTGACAAAGAGACAGATCGATTGACTGTACTATGGGGGTGCTAAACTGTCATCTACATCGTTTTCAGCAGACTTTGCAAGATTTGCAGGAACTTCCTATATTCAGAAGCCTTAAAAAGATCAGTACTTCAGGAGTCTGAAATATGCGAGGGAAATAGGATTTTTTTACCAGAGTTTAGAGAAGACAATTGTCGCGGTCAGAAATGTTGAAACAACATTTTTATGGTTCGACAACTGCGATGGCATTCCGGGGAGGATTTTTTTTCGTAATTAGAATAGCGACGTACTTCGACACATTGTAAGTTGTTTCTTGTCCGAAAAAATTTCTTGAACCCCTTGGATGTGACATGATATGAATTTTATTGAAACTGCTGTAAAGATGTCCTCGTTCCCATGGGAGCTACGGAAAAGGAAGAAATGAAATTTCGATGAAACGAACGGATCGGAAGAATGACACAAATTCGTTATTTGTATTCCAAGCTATGATCTGAGCATCTCTGTCTATTGGTGCGGGAAAATTTGACAAAGTGTGTGAAATGAGTAAAAAAGTTACAAAGCGTTGTTCAAAGGAACAGTCAAATCGTGTCTGGTTTCTCTTTTAGCAAGGCTTCTCGATTAACATCAGAATTTGGCATGATTAACAGATGCTCGGCGAACAAATTCCATGTTCGTGGTCATGGTGTACCAAAGCTAAGGGATATTCGAACAAAGATCGAGATCGTTTTCTTACTACAACAATTTTCAGTTGTTGAAGGATGGGTATGGATTCACGGTTTGATCGAGCATCAAACGGTTGTAGTTTAAATCCACACACCACGGGAAAAATGAATATGGGGAAACGGTCGACTGATGTATACTACAGTTTGAATCATTGAGCCGTTATTCCTGTCAGCGTTGAGTGTGGAATTGATGCGGTCGCGGTAAACGAATGGAAGGACGAAGAGAATAGCGAGTAATGAAGTCAGTGAACTATGATGTAAAATCAGCTTTGTCTCGAGCGTGGAATTCCTAGCGTGCGATGTATTTAGAGTTGGAAGGAAGAGGATCCCTCGTCAGAGAACCTCAAGTCTCTCTTTTGGCCTTACGTGCTTCCAATGAGTTTATTGGCTCTGTGTGTTATCGCCCGAATCCACTCGTTGCTTTCAGCTTGGATCTTAGAGTAAAACGTTGGCGGTCTTCACAACTCGAGAGGTTACCTAACAATTATGTTCTCTGTGTATAGGACGAATAGATCGAAGCAAAGTTTCTACAGAGGAATGAAAACAACTTCGCGTATCAGTGGCATCGAAAGCAACTGGATGGTCTTAGGAATTGTGATCTTTTGTAGCATAGCTTTGTGCACCTTGTCTCACCAATTGGTCCGTTGCGCTCAGTATCAAACCTTCGTAGTGTACAGGCAGCTTGTTATATACTGAAATGTTGGATCTAAACTCCGCCTCGTGGCATAGCATTGAGGAAGCGCAGCAATTTAATGGGATTCCGTGTTTCCAATGTCTTGACTATCTTGTATCGCTACGATTTCTCTCTAGTTCCCTCTGCTGCCTCTACGCTTTCTCAGTCTCCTTCCCCACTACTCTCTCCTTCTATATTTCTCTCTGCAAACGTAAGGCAACGGAGCTCGCCATCAGACTAAGTATGTAATGATTATTGTCGATCTAATGTGGTCCGGAAACATCTTCCATCCACCAAGAACTATCGTCATTACGTCTAGATACAAGTTATTGCTCTTGAAAGTATGAGGTTTCAATTTATACGGGAATTACACTTCACCGTATGTCTAAAAGATATTGTAACGGAGTATCGGATATAAATATCGTAAGATTCGAAACGTATAACTATAGATGTATGTCCCTCGTGTGATGTCTTCTATATGTGATGATTCAAGGAACAAGAGAAAAAGGGCAGAAGATAAATTCGAAGCACGTTTCCACTGCGCCTGAGCCCCAATAAGCCATACACCATGCTTCATAAGCCCTGCTCGGAGTAGTCGAACTCTGTACAGATCGAAGAGAACAGCTGCTTGTTGCTGCCAGTAGTCCAAGTCGGCACTGATCAGCCTCTCCGGATAACACGTTGGTAATACACAAGCCGGACTTCGTTTCTTCTTGCATCGTTTTTTTTTTCTCTTCCTTCTTTTTGTTCGTTTATTTGTTTGTATTCTTCATTTATTTCGGTCTATCCTTCGCTCTTGGTCACTATGATGTACTGCTCTTTGGTACTCCTTGGTCACGGATCTTAAACTCTGGGAACGTGAAATTTATCACTTTGGAAAGTTCATTGTTCTCGAGTGAACGAAAATACGTAACGGCCACAACGTGACGATCGATGGATCAAAGTGTACCAAAGTTACGAAGCTCGAACGAGTTTTAAAGCTTAAGACTACTTGTACGTGTATTTTATTTTTCTTAAGGAACCAAGAATGATCTGAAAGTCACGAATTGTTTTGCTATAGAAATTGTTCACGGTCCATCTTCATTGTCAAGAACATATTTCAAATACTTTGCTAGGATGTGAAGTATATCTGGTCAATAAATTTTTAATTTCATTTATAGATCAGGAGACTTGGGTTTGTTTGGATTTTTTAGGAACGTGGGTTTAGTTCATGAAGAATATATGTTTCATGTTGATCACTTAGAGAAAGAAAATTGATAGAACTTTGTCTTCCCCTACATGTTTTTTTAACCGCTATTATACCGACATTTCGTACAAGGATATGCAGAATATATTTTTCTCCATACGTCAATATTTTCGCTACTCGAGCCAACAAATATATATATTGGCAGAAGGAAATGAAACCAAGTTACCGTTCGTCAACATCTTTTGACCCAGTTGTACCAAATTCTGTGTACATTGCAATGGAAGTGAGTACATAAATATATATCGATATAGAATTGGCTCTCGGATTCCATGCCACAAGGGAAAAAGAATGGCTATCAAAAACTTTTTCAAATTCTCTCTCTCTCTCTCTCTCTATCTTGTCATGTTTCCACCCCTTGTCTGCTTGCATCTCTGTCTCTATTTTGTTCGAAAATCGTCTTCGTTTTCGATCACACACCCACACTCTCATATACACATTTCGTGTAATTCTTTTTTTTTTCTTTCTTCGATTCGTGGGACATTCTGGCAATAAGCCGAACTTTTGAAGTAGTGAGTTTGAAATCCAGCCTGAGCAAAGGGAGCAAAACAACAGAGAAAGATTCAAGAGAGATTCAAACCCCAAAGCGTATATTGTTAAGGAGCATACCTCTTGCACGAGTTTTGCACAAGTCTCTCTCTCTCTCTCTCTCTCTCTCTTCTTACTGTCTACGACGATATCAGCCACATAAATCGCAACCTATCGCCGCCAGGTTGGAAATAATCGGAATAAAGTGATTCAGCGGAATAATAGGTGGAACGCTGCATGTATATATGTGAGGATAGCTGGACGCCGTCGACGGGACGCAGAAAGACAGAGTATGTGTGAATTCTCATCTATGTGGGTAGATAATATGTGTTTACGCTATATGTGTACGTACTACGTGTGGGTACGTTATATATACATACATATATATTATATAATGCTGTACCAGCGAAATTCATTGTGTGATAATGCTGCCGTTCGCGTTTGTATGCTCCCGTAGTGCTCCCTCTACTCGCATTCGGGTCAACAATATAGTCGCCTCCCGTGGCCATAATGGAACGCGGAATAAGTTGATATGTATGTATATAAGCCATGCTACAGTGAAGGGTGAACACATAGAGAGAAAAAGAGGAGGGGGAGAGAGAGAGAGGGAGAGGACGAGAGAGAGTGGCGGAATAGCGAAAGAAGAAAAACATGAGAAAAAAAACACGTAACCAGTGGCATACATCAATTGCCAGACAAATAAAATGGCGTAATCCACGTCACTCACCTCACTGGGGCACTAGGATTAAGTCCTTTTGTTTTTCATCACCAAAATGACATGGAGAAAAGAGTTCATACTTATCGCAGAATAAGTTGGGTTACACGTTATTTTACTTTGTCCAATATAGCAAACGCTTTGTCCGCACTTGGCATCATTCCGAAATATTCCAACTTGCAAAAGAACCTACACACTATAACGTCGAAGCTTTTTAACCAAGTAATTTCAGTTCTCACATTTATATAGTCGTAGTTCCAAAATTATTACCAAAACGAAAAACGGTGGAGAAATTTCGGATTTTGCTTTGATAAATGTTGACGAATTTCCCGCGTTAAGAAATATTTGTAGTTTCTTACAAACAGCTACCCAATTCATCCCTAATATAGATTAGTTCACTCTATCTTTTGAAGATGCTCGAGTGAGCAAGCACTATATTTTTCTACATCATTCCTCGAAGGTCCATTCCAATTTATCTTTCGCTTTTCTTGCTTCTCATCTGACACGTATTTTTCTATACTGCTCCTTTCCTTCCACATCCATCTTTAACACTCAGATTCCGTCCTTGATAGAGGCGAACCTTTGTGTTATACAATATGTCACAACGCAGCCTCCAGCAACTACTCAATATTCCGGCTGAAAAAATACATTCCATTATCCTTGTTAATACATAAAGAGTTACCGGACAACAATAAAATGACATAAGCTTCAAAATTTTGGCGTTTTTCGTGATCAATTTAAAACCCGACAACGATTGACCACGTTTTTAAACCTCGACAATCAATTCACTCGTATAATCGCCGATGTCATGACCATTAACACAAAAACTTTTGTCAAGGGTGAAAAAAAAAAAAAACAGAATATGTTTCAAACTTTGAGGACTAACGAAGCTCCTCATTTTTTAATTAATTTTCCTTACTAACTTTGACACTTGTTTTCAATTCCGAGGACATACGTAAAAATGTTTATATATATGGATATATCTCCATTCCCAAGTGTTCAGGAAGCACAGCGGCAAACTACCGACCCGGCTGGGCTCAACCACCCCCGCGTTAACACAAGCTATATATCCGCCACTCGGTCATTATTAATGCCGACAAATTACTCAGCGAAATTTTACCCGTAAATTTACAAGGCTTTTGGGCGCCACGACACACAGGTTATATAGATTATATGGATACCGATTTTCATCCATGGATGTATTTATATCTGTGATATGAATAAGAACAACTGAAAATTGCAAGGGCGTATCCTAGAGTCATTCAGAGGGTAAGAGAGATTGCAATACGACTGTCATGTTTTTCCGAATCAGATATGTAGATCTTTACATATGTATCTGACATGCCGATATATACACATGTACAAATATCGAATATATATTCGTATGTATTGCTGCTGAACGGCCTGCCGGGACAGTGGTCCGAAGACACGCCATCGGGGGGCGCTTGTCACGTTACGGTCTGCGTTGGCTCTGCCACCCATTTTGTATACTTCCGCTTTCGGTCTGTCAGTTCTCTCTCGCTTTTTCACTACCTCTCTCTCTCTCTCTCTCTCTCTCTTACTGTTCCACATACTGGTCCATTGCTCAAGCTACCACGACCCCATTCATCGCTCAAACGATGACACATGATACTGACTGATATTCGCCGCATAAGCGCGCGAAGCTAGTGCACTCGCACTTACTTCCGAATACAATGCTTTTCCAATCTCCCCGTTGCTCTCTGTCTGTCTCTCTCTCTCTCTCTCTCTGTCTCTTCTTTCTCTTTCCGTGGTTATAATAGAAAGTGACTGGAAAAAAAACATCGTATTCAAAATCGACTCCCTTTTTCTTCAACTGAGAATATTTCTCACTTATTTGTTCTCAATATCCACATAAACCGATCGTCACACTCTCAGCCAACGATATGAAACTCTCGCTATTTATGGGATAACGTTAACCTTCTACGTCGTTCGGACAAAATCACGGTCAAAAACGGAGAAACTCGCGACGTCAAATTTTATTCTCTCATCGACGATGAAAACATAATGTCATTCCAAAATTTTTTCACATTTTTGCAACGAAAATACCCGGACCTTTTGCATGCATTTCTTCGCTTTCTTTGTGTGTGTATAGTTTCTTGTTAAATTAACAAAACGTATTTTAATGAAGGATTTGTGACTTGAAAGAAAAGGAAAAAAAAAAATTTGCAGAAATTTCAAATTTTTGTCTCCCTGTTGGTGAACTTGAATTTTGAAAAGTGTTATTCGAATTATATGAAATTGAGCAAATCAGCGAGTTATCTCCAGCTCGATAAATAGTTTAAAACCAATGTTTTACTTTTGATTTTTATTTTTATTGATAGAAATTCTTTAATTTATACTGGAAACTATGAAATTGATGGAAAAAAGTAGTAGCGATTAAATAAACGGATATTTTATCTACAAAAGGATAAAATTGATCATAAAGCTCTATCCGTCAAGTAGTTTTACTCGGCCACCGCTCCTGTTACTGCCACGAATACACGAGAAGAGGTGTTTATTACCTTGAAATTGGTGATACGGGTTTGTATTATTCCCTCGCGATTCCTGTAGTCTTCCTCGCTTGTTCTCTCGCTCTATACATTTCGATTTCTCTCTATCCCTCTGTTCCTCGGTATTCCCACTCTTTAGTCTCTCACATCCTGTACACGCCAAAGTTTGAATGGTTTTCACTCGAGATTAATTGTCACGCTCAGAGTTTGAAACTCACAGTGTATATATAAGTATATGGATCGTTTGGACGTATTGCCCCACGATGGTGGGGCAAACTGAAAGCTCGCGTTCTATCGCATCATGTATGCCACACTCTTTCCCTTTTGTGTATAAAGCAAAGCGAACCTTCTCAGAAAGGGTACAAAACGCTCGAAGTACAATTGCATTGAGAAAATAGCGTGTACACCAACGACACCCTAATATTTCTGTATGTACGTTTTGATAGAGTTGTTTCTCAGCGCTACGACAATTGTTCTTGTCATTGAAGCGTCCTAAACCACGGGTCAAATTCAATTTCACCTTTGCTTAAGGCTATGGATCAGTTGCTATTTTGCCACCGTGAGTGTGAAAGAGACAGCTAAAATCTTTTGAAATTGAAACTCTCCAACACGTTTTGACCATCAATTACAATAAAACTGCGTCAGCTCATTTTTTTCATCGTCCTGCGTTCGCCCACAAGGTTTTTTTGCAATCTGTCAAATAGTGTCTAAGAAATTGCACCTCCAAAAATTTGAGGCGAGACCGAGAAACTGTTCCATAGCTTTAAGACCAAGTATTCGGGGAACTGTCTCAAAATTTTATTTATCGATATGATTTTTCGTGATTTTCTTAAAATTGAAAAACTTACAAAAACATTAGATCGTATGCCTATTCACAAATTAGACCCGGTCAACTTTTCTATAGCATGTACCAATTAACTATTTTATTTTCTCATTCATGTTGCATTGACTTAAAAGGACGGCCTGCAGTAAAAACGGATTTTGTTGAAAAAAATGTCGTTTTACTTATTCGATTTTTATACTGAAAAAAATTATTTCAATTACATTTAGCACGAACTGGGTGTCGTATTTCTTAATAGAAACGTCAAACTGTGTCGATTATTGAATCCACTAAGTCAATTTCACTCTTTGTGGTTAATAATTGCGCGATTACAATAGAGTGAGATCGTTTATTATACAATAGACCATCTACAACAATACTGACTTGTCTCACTGTGGCGTTCAAGGATAGTTATTTTGTTCTCACCCAGATATTTTGTCGATAATTTATTTTGTGGAACTTCTATCGCCACTTGTTCGAATACATGTATTTATATACATATATTTTTTTTCTTTTTTTATATTGAGAGTAGCGCACGACGAGTTTTGAATAATTTGTTCAACGCCTATGTACTTCATCGAAAGAGGAGCCAATTAAAATGAATCGGATCATTGTCGATTTGTATTGCTATCGATTCGAGGAGTGCCATCCAGTTAAGGTCATTAAAACTAAATTCAGGAGGTTCGAACGCAAAGATTGTATAGATAAACAAAACAATACATTCCAATTTAACATTTGCTATAAATATTAAACGCACAATTCACTTAAGAAAACAAAATTGAGAACGCAAGTAGAGTGGCGAAATATCATTATTACCTCGTTTAGTGATTCAAGCGGTTCAGGCTGAACGTGAATCTAAAACTAAAGAACAGCCAAGACAAAAACTGTGCTTAAAGACCTGCAAAATTTCATGTCTTCCTTGAAAATGAAGGAAGCAACTGTGAGAAATATGATACAGTAGTGCATTAGGAAAAAGTGGTTGTGGGCAACACTCTGGGGGACTTTCACAAAAACAGGAACAGGAACAGTGGAGCGGGGAAAACGTGGGGCTAGAATGATGGGATGGGGTCGTAAAAACCCGCAAGGGTTTAGGTGGAAACAATGAAAAATAAATGAAAAAATATACTTTTAATGACAACTTTGTCCAATTGATTGCTCCAGTTCGAATCAGCGATTACATTTTTTCACAGCAATAGAACAAATGATTTTATTATTCTGAAGTCATATCCATAACGATTTGCGATCTATGAATTTTCGCTGCGAATAGTTAAAAAGGTATTTCAACAGCAATATAGATGGAAGTGAGTGAACAGGACGAATGTGTCACCCGGGACAGCTCTCCCCTTTTCAGGATCTCGCTACGATGGTTGTACTAATATTCTTGAGCATATATGAAAACCCCCGAGAGCAAAGAGACCACGAACATCCTACGTATTGGGATTTAGAGACCTTCTCTCTTTATCTTTCTCTCTCTCTCTCTCTCTCTCTCTCTCTCTCTCTCTCTCTTTCTCTCTCTCTCTCTCACTCTCTATATCTCTCTCCCTTTCTCTGTGTCTCTCTCTGTCCTGGTGTGTTTGCCAAAGTTGTCCCACGGCTTAATTCGTTTGGTAAAGCATCGTCGTTGGCGCCCGCTCTTCTCGCGGTTTCTCTATTGCTCTGAAATCTTCGCGGATATTCCAACCGGATTCTCGTATTTTGCATACTGCATAAATTTAATTTTCCAAGACCTTATGGTCCATAGGATACGCCCTCTATACGTACGTATTGGTTGCTCCAAGCCACCTCAGTCATTATCAAATCTTGCAAAATATGCTTTCGCGTCACTTTCTTCTGTACCAGATTGCCGCTTATTAGACTTTTGTTTTTAAGTTGCAATCTCGAACTACGAATAGTTCAACATTTTTCGTCAATTTTATTTACAACCCATTGCACTCGTAGAAAATAATCAATTTTGTCTCCGCGAGAAAAACTGCGAAAAATTACCAGTTAACTGGTTAATATACAAATCACATTTTTGGAATACTCTGTAGATTTAACAATAAAATCTCGCCTTCGTGTTTCCAGAACCAATGAACACAAAAAAACAGTGACAATTTTTCATAATAACAGTTAAAAAAAAACTGTCATACAGAAAAACTGCAATTTTTTTAATGTTTGCTCTACACTAATTACATTAATAACGAATAAAGCATTCGAAAGTTTTCCATGAAAAGCAAATTCCATCCAAACCTGATCCTGATTGAGCTCTGCATATTGAAAAAAATGAAAAACGATTGCGTTTGAAAAAACCTCTGAAGCATTCCAATTTCTTGTAATTATTTTACACTGTTTGTTCAATCCTTCGACCGCGTTTTCCGGTGATGGGACAATTGTTTTCAAATCAATATCATGACAAGTTGACCTAAAATGTTCTTCATAACTATCAATATGCAGGTTTTGCCTACTGCATAACTGAAAGTCATATTTAACACGAATTAACACACCGAAATATGTTTATCAGCTACAGAGATCAATGCATAACGTTTCTCAAATCCGTGTAACCATTCTCCAGCTTTTACAATCGTTATAATCACCACATCAAATTCATGTTTGTTTGAAAAAATGTTTTCCAGTTCATCTTCACCATTTCATCGGTTCACAAGCAGCAGAAGTAACAAACGACAATTGAAATTCAATAACAAGTTCATATATAGCTGCAAAATAAAAAAATGATCTAAAACGTCAACGGTTTTGACATTAAATGGAAAATAATTGTATTCATTTCTGTTGTTGCAAAAATATAATGAAATGATATACAGAAATGTTAGTGAACAATAGCTCTGAGCAGAAAAAGATTTTCTTTTTCTGAAAAGAAAGAAAAAGTCTTTCGCAGGAAAAAAGCTTCCTGTAAAAGATTCAGCAGCCCTCGTGTACTCAAGGGAAAATCTGCATGACTATTTTCACACTTAGGGACATCAATGACACCACGAAACGACACATTGCTGCCAGGCCCTTTACGTGCTAATTGAACATGTACTGTGTTTCTATTATCGTTATTATTTTTTCTTTTTCCATTATTATAACAAAATCTATGCTTATAACCGTACAGTAGAAACTTCTCGAAATAGAGTATAAAATAAACTCACGCGTCGATTCGAAATAGTTCAAATCAAATGTACACTTGATGCACACACGTATGAGTATATTATTATTGGTGAGAGGATCGATATACATTTTTTCCCACTGTATAGGGTGTGAGGTACGCGAACGTACTAGAGTCAGAAATTTTAAAGCTCACTCGAAAATATTCAAAACAAACGCTAGACCATCACCTCCCATTCGCTGAAGTGAGACCTTGACTCGTGCCTCGAGTGCATCGAAAGTTCTGAAAAAATTGAGCGAGTTCCAATCGCACCAAACGATTTTCAATCGCAGGTGCATCGAATAATTCGTGCCTTGTTTCAAGGATACCGCATGAAAGTGCAACGAAATGTGTTCTTTTCCAGAATAACGAAAAATTCACAAAAACCAAGATGAGGAATATACGCAATCGTTGAAATAAATGTTCCTCCATCACGCCGGTGTTGTACTTGTAATTACAAAAAAAATTTGATAGACCCAATTTCAACTTTTCGTTACTCTATAAAAATGGTTCCATATGACTGTCATTTTGTACGCAAACAACGATAAATATTTAGTCGGTCATGCCATGCTTCGGCTCGCGCATCAATCGCAGAGCGGAAGGCAGTTTTTCTGAGTTTCTGCTGTTGCTAACCAACTCAAACTTAGTTTAAATGTAGCTGCTTGGATCGGTCAGGGTTTTCGACAGTTTCCCTTGGCCCTCGTGCAAGGTATTAGGAAAGAGTAGCTGTGGACAACACTCTGAGGGGCACTAACAGGAACAGGAACAGTGAAATGGGGGAGAAAGGACAGTTGAAGAGATGGGATGGGGTCTTAAAGACCTGCAAGTGTATACGCGGGAACAGTAAAAAAAGAAAAGTATAAAAAAGTATAGTGGAAATGGGTTGGCAAGAAAGTCGACTCATTTTTCCAAATTTCAAGAAGCTATACTATAAGAGCAGGAAACATGAAGCCATAACATGTCACGAGGCCAGCAGTACCTCGAGTTTATACAAATGTGTAAACAAGATAACGAAACCCATTTAGTTTTCTCATCCTGAATAATTAACACATGTCGCCTGGCCTTGATGTTTTTCTTTACAGACGTTTTTGCGACGTGATGCTACGTCATTAAATTGATTACATTTATTACTACAACGCTTTACGTGTCATTCACCCTTTCACTGTATCATCTTTATACAAACCTCATTCATATTAATCAGCAACGTAATTGTTCAAAAATAATCTTTCGAATCACTTGCGATTGTACACGAAATTTTCTAAACAGAATTTTTCGTCGAGAGTTTGGTGTAGAGTATTTTCGAAAACATATATTTTTTTTTTTTCAACACATTCGAAATAGATTCTAAATTGAACTGTATATACACATGAATTCAATGACTAATAGTACACATTTAATTACTGCTCTGAAACGGCGACCTAGCTGGGGAGATGCTTATGTGCAACTAGCTCGTGATTAACATGCACATTAAACTGGTTTCGTCATCACTCACAGTATTCATGCGTCGTTTCACTTAGCAAAATCAGTCTGAATATTAATTAAGTGAGTGGCTCTAATTTTGTAATCCTCGAAAGTGTAATATCGGACGAAATTAAAGAAATTAAAGACGACGAGAGAGGAAGAGCGAAGAGAGAGAGAGAGAGAGAGAGAGAGGGGAGAGAGAGAACTGAGATACTTTAGTAAAGCTCTATTTTGAATAATTATTTATTAACATTTCGAATTCCGAATTTTGCATTTCTGAGTAAGAGAGAAAAGATTATATAAGCGTGATCGACAAAAATGTTGAAAAATAAAATGAAAAGTATCCGCTGTAGTATCGAAAATACAGATAATCTATAATTTGACACATATACATGAACATAATGTTGTGTTGACAATACAGCTTAAGTGTTTTTTACGATTGCTTTGGAGTATGAGTGAGAGATATTTAACTGTCTACACCTATTGTGAGTGTGAATGTGAGTGCATTTGTGGAGCCCGAAATTCTATGTACTCGTAAACATGAATGTGTCGTTTGTAATTGTCTGAAATAAATCATCCGTATAATTCTACAATTTATATTTATCCGCTATTACGATGAAAATTATGTTGAAAGAATTGACACATTTATATTAAACTCGAATCGATTATTTATGATGTGTTTTTTTTTTTTTTTTTTACGTCATCTACATATTCATGTGTTGGTCTCGTGATTGCGTTTATGATTTATGATATCAAATGTACATATTGCCATTTAATTCTTCACAAATATCTGATGGATGATGATTTTACTATTAAAGTCCCTGTCAGTTTTTTATTTTCTAACTGCTCGTAACATATTGGAACAATGAAAAATAATTATTAGTTTCGAAAGGTTGTTAAAGTTTGTCGTTTTTCGTCGGATTTAATAATGTCGAGCAATGATTCTAGTCAAGATTTTTATATTTTTATGTATACGCTTATATATACATTTTTTTTTGTACAAAAATCCGGTTAACTTTTAAAGCATCGTTAAGCCTGTTAAGACTGTTTTTCTATATTTTCAATAGATCGAGAATTTGATAACCCATCGAAAAATGTTTTGAAATAGATTTTGAAATTTTCATTTCTTACTGCTCCCATGCATACACGATGCAGTAATGCATTATTAATGGGTGCCTAAGGCTATACAACGACAGAATAGGCAAAAAATTATTTTTAAATCGATAAAGTGGGGGAGACAGGTAATGAATTTTCTTTCTATTATCTATTGATTATTGATTATCGTAATTTATATATATATTTTTCTATTTAACACATAGGTAATATACTGATACGTGACTAAATTCGAGGCTGGATGTCGCGGCTTTGGTAAAACATATATGCTAGGTACTCTGTTACAAACGCCTGGTGTTTTCACTATTTATCATAAGCCTCAGCGTCCTTGAATATATCGAGATCGGTATGGAACGAAAATTTATGAATAATCTATAAATAGCGGTGCGGAACTGTAAATTGTTATATTCTGTATATAAGTCTCATAAATTTCGCCACACTCTTTCATTAAAAAAGTTAAGAGACACGCAACCGCATAATCACCCGTAAATTTAAAGCTGTGATGTCAAAAATGCACATCGAATGATCGATTTGCCATAAATGTGTTTCTCTTAATTCATTTTCTTCAAGAGTTCTGACATTTGAGGAGAGAGTACATTTGCTTTTTCGAATAGTTCAATAGAACGTTTTTAATCTCGTTTATCGTGAAATATCGTTTCATTCTCGAAATTTAAGGTATTTTTGTGTTCACGTTTTACATGTGAGCGTTGAACACTCGTTTATATAAGTTTTGAATATCGAAAAAAATGTGGACTAGTAATTACATATTTGGAGCGTATCATTACATCTATTATATTATGAAAATAAATATTAATTCTACGACACTTGTGAATTTTCATGCTCGGGTCTCTTATTGTCTCTTATTCATTTGACAAGGAAAATAATGGAGTTGTTGGTACAAACGATAATAACTGTCTTTCGTTTCCTTCTTTATTGTTACAATTAAATGATTAGTGCCATCACAGACCATGCCCAACCATCCCAGACATCACCAACCAAGCCGTGTATATAACCACGATCCCCACATTTTTGGCAGTTGTTACAATTCTCGAAATATACAACTTATCGACAAGGCATTCTTTCGGCTATGAAGCCTGCCATAATACTCAACTTTTCCTTATTAATCTGTTTTTTTATCGTGAACCTTTCGAAGCCGATACAGTCCGAAATATCCCCCATGAATAATGGAACTTCAAAAAGTGTACGAATTTTTGTTATTATTTTGATTTCATCATTTTTAATTATACGGTACTCACCACAATTGCGATTCTCTTTCGTGTGTTATTGAACGTCGTATCATAAACGAAATCTGCGAGAAAAGTTGTTTTTAGTGATCTCATGAAGATTGAAATTCGAAAGTGAATTTTTTTTTAAATACGTTTCGAGTCCTCTTTCCGTTAATCGGTGAAGAATACTCCAAAAGTTGGTCGACTGTCGTATTTCTGAACATTGATAAGTTTGAAATTTGGATTTTTGCATTACGCAATTTTAATCTAAAAAGTGTAACAATATTTAATTCATCCCAAACTTTATTGAATACTTGGTTTTAATAAATGACAACAATGTACACGAATGTGGATGGGAATCAACATGGACAAGTTGAGTTGTAAATAAATCCAAGCCCACACACTTTTTTCATATTTTTAAGACGTTCGTAACGATGGTACACGTGTCATTCACTAGTGTCAACTAGTTTGTAACTTGTTGCGAAAATGGTACGGAAATTATTTGAAAGATAAAGATATGACGATTGCTTCATTCAAAGGGAATTTTTAAAAATTCAAACACAGAAAATGTTAACGAAGAATCGTACATTTTTATAGATTCGGTTAAACTAATATTTAAAAAAAAAAACAGATTGCAGAAAAATCCAAGAGCACAGGAATGACTAAAGTGAATAGAATGAAATTCGAGATTATGAAGATCACAGAAGATTTGATCGCTTATAGTGAATACATATCCAGACGCATGCTTGGTAAGATGATCCGTTACCAGAATGTTTGTATGAAGCTTATCCGTGACAGCCATAAGGAGAAACTTACAGCTATATCGGTAAGAGGAAAAAGTACAATTTATTCTATGTCACAACTGTGCGATGATGGATTCGATTTTAATAAAAATAATACTTGTTCTTCGAATTTTTGAAAACTCTGTGGTTGATGCTGAGAATTGAAACGTCAGTATTTCTTTGCCTTTTCTTTTATTTTTCTCATCAATAAGGGCGAATAAAGGGTATGATAAAAAAATGAATGGAAAATAACATCAAGAGACAAGCATGCGGTTTGACGCCAAGTATTAAAAACAAATTCCAGGCCGAGCCCAGGCGCAGTCTTAAATACTCGAGTTTAACGATTTTGAGACGATTTTCGATTCTTGAACGTCAATATTAAACATTGTTGACCATAAACTTCATCATACCATCGATAATATGGAAATTTATTTACAAGCGAGAAAAATTTGAAGATCCATTTGTACGTTCGAACGTTCATTAATCAAGAAACGTTTAAACCATTCTTCTAGCAAGAAATCTTAGGGTGAATATTTAAAAACTTTTAAAAGTTTTTGAAGCTTTTGAAAGTTTTTGAAGTTTTTAAAGAACTTCGATGTTTAAGTCCAAAAGAATTTGCAAAAAACCTAAAATAATAGATAATTGAACAAAATGAATTGAAAAAAAAGAACAACTCAGTACAGGCAATCCAAAATACCGAACAGAACGAGCGGTGTTTGGTACTTCAATTTTTAAAACATCCATAAATAAATGTCAGTCATTTTTTGGAAGCTTTGCACCAATGTGAACACAATTGATGATATATTTTTCAGGATCTGATCACACGTCTTCATAAAGATGACCGTAACATGACTAATTGTTACACATCAGCAAGAAATAAGATGAGACAACAAATAATCGATTTGGAAAGGGCGAACTGTAATGAAACAGATATGGTGCCAATAAATACATTCGTTGGTCGAATTAACGCGACGGCAACGTGGGGTGATCAACTTATTGATTACCTTGATGATGTAATTTTCCATTGTTGCACAAAAGATTGCACGCTGTTCCATCAATGTGTCAATAACAAAATCATCAATGCAGCTGCACACATCAAGAAATATCGACAGAAGTTTAAAGATTACAGGGAAAAAGGTGTTTCTTTGAAAGATGACCACGGTAATTTTCAATGTTTCGGAAAACGTGTTTTAGACATCTTACAAAGGGACATCGAATCCATATATCGCAATGGAACACAATGTGTTTTGAGTTACAAAACTGGCCGATCGTAAGACCAAGAAATGGACGGAATAAACGAATCTGTTTCGTCAAGTAAAATTTCACGTTTTATTATGAAATATCCGTTTAATTTTGTACGAAATACGAGAATTTAGCTCAAATTTACCGTAAGACATAGTAATTTTTGCAACATTTACAGAAATGAGTATCCCTTCTAGTAAATTTTGTCTCAATCCTCATATTCTGCACAAAGAACATTTTAAATATTACTCGACGGAAGATATCCGTTTTCTCCGTGTCGTGTTTAACTTTTTTCTTCCGTATCAACTTACAAAACTATATTTAACTTAACCTACTACATTTCTCTGGAACTTCCGAGCAAAATCTCGAGATGGATTTTCACTAAACTCTCTATGACAATGCAATACAAATACGATCAATTGAGTCATCAGCTAAATACTTGGTAAACATTAAAAGAATATTTTTAAATAAGTGATTAAATTTCTATGAATTATTGTAACACGTGTCGTGCTACAATAAAATGTATATAATAGACCACTAAACTCAAGCATTTTTTTGTAATCGTTTCTTCAAGTTGAAGATAGGTATTAGTTTTGTAACCAATACCTAATAATGCATCATAATTAGTCATCAAAAAAAAAAAATCATTTTGATGTAAGAAGAAAGCGCGAAATCGTAAGCAACTGAGAAAAATCGTACAATGTGAAAATTTTAAAATGCACGTTCTAAGCACAATATACCGATCGGTCACAAGCACTCCGTCGCAACATTCCGTGGTTTTCAAAACATCTTCTGGAGACAGCAAGTTTATCCTACCGGAGAGTTTATCTTCTGTGGGGAAGGTGCCGAGCTGGAAGAGACGGAGTAAACTACTACTGCAAAACTTTGGTGCAGAGTTGTCTTGAAGGATTCGATCCTTTTGGAGGCTTAAAAGCATTGCAAAAAAGATTTTTTTTTTTTAAATCAAATGAACAAAATTATTCCATCACAGTTTGACGGGCTTAACGCTTCACCACAAATAGGATGCCAATCATGATCCATTACTATCGACAACTTCGTGTTGGAAGTTCAACCTAAGAAAAGAGACTCCCTTTAACTTTTCTCTCATAAAATACTTTTCTGAGAAGTTATAAAACGAATTATTGCTTTCATTCTCCTTACGTTGTTTTTAAAATTACTTCGTGTCTTCATTGAAACTTTTGAGAAATGGAAATTAACATTCGACGAGATCAATTTTTTATTACAAATTTTCTATACATTTTCGAGAACTTTCTGTTAATGATTTTCCAAATATGACAATAATTATAGCTCTTTGACCGACGATGCTTCAAGTCGTTATCCTTTTAAAGTTCTTTTGTTGATTCAGAATTTAAGACAATGATAATTATGGTCTTGAAGATTGTTAAGCTCAAGAATATGAAATCATGAAGGTATTTATCATAAAATTAGTTTCTTTTAACTTATTCAAATAATTTAATTTATTGATTTTTAACTCATTAAGAAATTAGCAAATTTTTCCAAATTCGCATTCGTTCCAAGCTATAACGATTCTCTAGGATGACAAATGATCAATTAAAATAGATTTTATTTTTTATTAAAATAGACATTTCCCAATTTCATGGTGTTTTCTACGCTGCAGATTGGCAAATATTTGCATGTAAAAAATTCACAGACACAAAGAAAACCCTTCTTCCGTCTGGTGGCGACATCTGTACTACTAAGTTTGACTTACTGTGTTCCTTTCTTTCGACCGTCGACAATTTAGAAATTTTTTATCGCCGAGCTCTTTCAAATCGTTATTATCGACTCCAACCGCAGCTAAGAACTTAAAGCAGGTGATTATTTTCATTGGTCTCATAATTTTACAAAGCACATAGCCGCGTTTGTCGGAGTCTTGCAAAAATTGATTAATACAATCTTACCAAAAAAAAAAACTCCTCAAAATCTAAAGAATATTTTAATTTTGTTTACAATTTATCGAAACATTTGATAATCAATAATGATAATGACCCGAGGATCATCCCAGTTATACAACATCCCCTGCACTCGATCACATGAAGTTAAAGATTATTTTTTACAGTAATTAGCCCACCAGTTTTTCTCGGACATTATCAATCATGGTGAGGAGAGGTGGACTCGATAAAGACGATGGATTTGGCTTTAAAGAATAGTTTCGGATTCGCATACTGTATTGGCATTTATCGAAAGAGCCTCATTCGATATATCTATTTTTTGTTTACATGAACATTTGAACCGTGAAGCCGGTGATGGTGCACTGATCAGTTTTATCGATCTGTTGCCGTAGTGTAGGTCCTAATACAACTCTAGAGACATAGCAACGAAACCATCAAAAAATAACGAAGTAGCAGCAGATGGAAAAGCTCCAAAATCATGACTATTTGCACAATAAGAGGAGAAGAATAAGTGGAACGTGTCTCAAGGATTTCTTTGTTCAACAGGAAATCAACTTTGGGTACAATTAGTATCAGTAGAAATCTCTCGTCTAACTTGCCGCATTCGATTAAAAATTTGAAAAATCTCCGAAATTGCATTTGTAAGAACCGATTAGTTATGACCAACCTCATTATTTTTTATTTTCGTTGAGAATTCGCTCATTTTCTAATTTAATTTTAATTTCTTATTCGTTACGGAATTTCATGCGAAAAGTTTTCATTTATTCAAAGTCGATATCGTCGGATGCCAATTCAAGAGGCGAAAAGATAACTCAGTGCTTAGATGCAGCAATGCCGAGAATATTGGATGCGTATATACCAAAGCTGTCAACCGATCGGTCAAATTAATTCGACAATCGCATAGCGAATGAATTGGACGGTGTAACTGCCAATTGTTTATCGCTCGAGAGCCAAATTCGTGCAACTAAACAAACTCCTGAGGCACACAAAGTCGCTGTAACATTTGAATCCTCCAAACGCTGATTGATGATTAATATTGCAATGCAAATGCCTTTCCATCGGTACAAGTAGAAAACAACGACTAACATTCGAGAAGAAATTTATTATGATTCGGAAATTCTACAAAGCTGCTGTTATTTATCAAACTTGTGTCTGATATTTCTTCGAGAACTTAACAAAACGATTAACGAAACTTTTGTCTATTGCATTCTGTTGCGTGGGTAGTTGGGTCTTCCGGGGGGTAATCTAAGACATTCGTAGTCTCCACGTAGATTTCCTCCGATCTCCCGGGGCATCAAAGTATTAGGCGGTAACTCGATGCACGATCCATGGAGACAAACCTACAACGAACAAATTCAAGAGCAATTCCATTAATATTTTCAGTTCCAATTAACTGGCGATATATGGAAAACGTGTGTTCAAAATTCGGACTCGATTATCTGCTCGGTACTCGACTTGAGTCTTTAAATTGACTCAACTTGATTCTAATTTGGTACCAAAATGCAGTTGCTTCTGAAATTTGAAACATAATAAAATGATAAAAAATCAAATTAGATCAGAAACATCGCCCATGGAATATTTATCCGACGAAAAACCTGTCAGAATCATTTAATTGTAAGTAAAGAATTAATTCGAACGCTTTCATTGTACTACTCACTCTATTTGTACCACAGTGTGTACCATTAGCGGCTGATCCAATATCGACTACACGATGGAGTCCACCAATTGGGTTCCTTCGAGCCGCGCACTCAACGTGACTACAATCTAACTGACCCGTTTCGAACATCAGTCGCTGTAATTAGAAAACTTGAATTTTAACCATTCAATTTATTCGCAAAAATTCCATTTTTAATTCAGTCGACAATCTATTACATTGCACGATCCTAGATGTCCCGCCAACCGGCATTGCACGTCCAGACGGTTGACCGCAGGTGGTACGTGTTCGACATACTAATGAGATTATGAAAAAGATCATTAGTAACTAATAATTCGAATGGATACAAGAATATTCATTTATCTTACAAAGATTATTTCACATCTCACTATGGTCATACACATTGAACATGCCAGGAGAAGAAAAGCGGAACGAAACATTTTGATCTGAAAGCAAATACAAGGAAAAATAAGGATTTAATAGTTTAACCTTTTTTTTCGACATTCAACTTATCCTACACACCCTTTACATCCTTTACATCATTACGATAAAAAAAGTGAAAGCGATCTTACTTCCATGAATATTATTTCCTTGGATGTTTCAACCAAAGAAAAAAATCGCACTTCGAAGTTTTTTAGACTGAAAAATTGGATGAAGTTGCGAAAGACTAGTCAAATATTCTTCAAGAACCTTCACGTCTTCTGACGAACTGTGATTGAACAGCACCACATTTGTGATATTTATAAGCAAAATCGAGACCGATTCTATTAAGAACAGAGTAACTGTCATTAAAAATGTACATATTATAAGATTAATTTAACTTCCAGCGACAAGGGTATGAGAATCGAAACAATGACGTCATGTTTCTAGTTTGGACACTTTAGACTGGCAATCAAGTACTTTTTTATTCATAATTATGTCGCTATATCGGGAACACATATTTTTCTTTCGGTTTTTTATTGTATTTGCACAGAATTCGGAACGTCGAATCAGCTACATGCGACCGCCAGATACGATACAGATACTGAAAATATTCTTTGATTCGATTCCAAAATTCGATGATCTAGATTTTGGTTAAAATGCTAAAAGATAAGTTTGTAAATCAAAGATTGAAATTATTATTTACAATAAACACCAATATAGTCGAAGGCTGCGCTCTAAACTTCTGGTTTCAATTTTTTTTTTGTTTCTTGGCACATCAACTTGGCGTCCATTAATTTTTGTTGCATTTTTACTTCAGATCCGTTAAGTCCTCGTCTCTCGAATGTCGTATTTTTTTAATGTTGTGGAGATGACGGAATATAGCGTTTGTATACGGTCGCAATTTAAACGAGATAAGCTCAAGGTCAGGACAATGAGGTAGTTATAGTAAGTTTTACGGTAAAAAATGATACAGGCCCGGAATCAACTGTTTATTCTTCACCTTAATTGATCACGTTTGTCCAGCATCCGGAACAGTTTGGCTCGAGGTTTACATGCCCAATGGTCGTATGACCTTCGAACCATATGGTACATAATTTGGAGTGGCTTTCATATCGGCATTGAATACAAGCGTGGAAAATGAATTAAAAAAAAAAAAACACTATTTTCACAAAAAAATTGATCGAAGTTCAATTGAACAGTTTAAGAAGGTGGAAAGTGGAAGTTAGACGAACCAGGTTTTGATGCAATAAAATTAAACCGACCTCTCAATGAATTTATTAGGGCCATTGAATCTTATAGTAAAGTTTTGAAAAATTGTCCTAGAATCGTCGAGTTTGAGAATACAACAATGCATGCGGCAGGGGTCGATTTTACTTTTTTTTCTAATGCTCAGCGTCAAGTCGCTTCCGCGGCTCTGGATTTATTCTTACTCACAAATTGAATCAATCAAGTATTTTGCTAGGTCATCAAAACACGGATAATCATCCGAGGCATGGTTTCGTGAGAAAAATCTTTTTCCAAAAGGTTTGTCAAATCCGAAGAGTTAAAAAAAAATTGAAGGTGATAACGTCATTTTTTATATTTTTTTTCGTTTCCAATCAATTTATTTTTTCACGCCATTTCGACTTTTTATTCGCCGTAACAAAATTTCATATTCAAAGGTTTCATTTATTTAGAGTCGATATTTTGAGGTGCCAATAGGATGGGGGAAAACATTAACCACAGCTTAGATGCACGACGTCTGAGTATATTGGATGCAGATACCAAAGCTATCGGCCATTTGGTCAAATGCCTCGAAAGTGCAGAGTATTAACTCGATTAATGTTCAAATGAACATTGAGTTTGAATTTAGCAAGTGCATCGAAAATGAATTGGATCGCGGTGTCACTGGCAATTGTTTGTCCTTGGAGAGCCAAGATGGTGGGACTGAATGAATTTCTAAAGCACAGGATGAGGTCAGAGTGAATTCAAACGAAAAAATGTGTGATCAATGCTCGAGAAGAATTTTATTTTCAATCGTAAATTGTACAACGCCGCTATTAATTTTTAAACTTGTTACCGATATTTTTTCGGAAACGTAACAAGAAATACGTTCGACAAACCAAATATCTTTGTCTATTCCATCAACTACGGCGAAATGGTGGGTTTTTTTGCCAATCCTCTAAAACAATGGTAATTCAGGCGTATAGTTCCTCCGATCTCCTTGGGCATGAAAGTATTGACCGGTAACGGTACGCATGATCCATTGAGGCAGACCTAAACAACGAGCGAATTCAAGGACAATTCCGTTAATATTTTTAGTTCCGAACGACTGCAATATTGAAATTGTGCCGTGAAAATTTGGGCTCGATTCTATGCTCGGTACTCGGTTTGAGTATCTGAATAGATTCAACTTGATTCTAATTTGGGACACAACAAAAAGCAACCCAGTTGCTTTTGAAATTCAAAACTCAACTAAATGTTCAAGTCTTATTCATGAATAGATACGCTCGAGATGAAAAATGAAATTTGAAAAGAAATATAGCACGTGGAATATTTACGTGACGAAAAACCTATCGGAATAATTTTATTGGAAATAAAAGTTAGTTCGAAAGTTTGTACTGTATACTACTCACTCGATCTTGTCTACAGTGTGTACCATCAGCGGCTTTTCCAATATCTACAGTATGTTTGAAGTCAGCGATTAGTTCACTTCGAGCAGCGCACTCGACATGACTACAATCTAACTCGCCGGTCTCGAACATGACATTCTAAAATTGGGTAACTTGAATTTAAAAAACATTCATTCACCGCAAAAATGTTGTGAAATTTTTTTGACAAACTACTACCAAGCAAGTTCCCAAATGTCCCGCATTCCAGCATTGCATGTCCAGGCGATTTACAGCCTTCGGTATCCGTTCAAAATTCTAAAGAAAATGATGAAAAAGAGCATTAGTTCGTAACTATGAAATAAATCAATGCAAAAATATTGATTCGTCTTACCAGAATGTTTCCACATGTTACTGTGGTCATACTCATCGAACATGCCAGGAGAAGAAAAGCGATACGAAACATTTTGTCCTGCAAAAAAAAATACAATTAAGAATGAAGATTTACTAGTTAAACTTAGTTTTGAAAATTATTTTGTTTAAAGACGATTGCCATTTTTCATCGTTTCCAAAAATTTCACTACTTTACTATCACCGATATTCTGACTAAAAAAAAAACTCGACCTTTTATGTGGAAAATTCCGTAAATTTGAGAAACACTCGTCAAAATTTCTTCAAGAAACCTGCACGTCTCCCGAATAAATGTGATATTAACTTAGAACCCAATTGGTTTATATACGAAAAATAAAGAAGAAAACGCATTAAATATAGAATCGATTAAAGTTTGCATACGGCACCAACAACCAGTACATGTAGATTGGAACAACGACATCATGTTCCTAATTTATACACTTTAGACACCTGTTCAAATAATTTATATTTCATGATAATACATCTAATTTGGCAACATATACGTGCTCACACGTTCAATTACATCTTTACCAATACCAATAATAAATACGCCCAATAAGCTATTTTCGTTTGTTTTAATTTTCATTTGGCTTAAATATTTTGTAATATAAGATTCGTACAGAGAATATTTCTTCGAAATAAATTCGATTTCGTTTCGAAATAAATTCGATTCCGTTTCGAAATATTCGTTTTTTAACGGTAAATATAAAATGAATAACGAAGAAATTATTCACAATTGCCTTCTCTATTTTCATACATGTTGATGAGGAAAATCGATCATTGAATTGAAGATGATCCCAAAATTTAATTATTTTCTCATCACTTTAAAAGAATTTGAAAAATTGCATGTAACGAATAAGAAATATTGTTATTGACCGAAAAATATTGAACGATATACAATATTAAATTGGTGAAAGCGATGTTCTGACATCGGAACAAACCGAAGAACAATTTCAATTCTCAATTTTGCAACGGGCAGCCTCGAACGTCCCAAAGTTCTCGGTGCATTGATTTTCTGAAAAATTCAATTTCGTCCAGCTCGCTCCTTGTATTTCTAGTTCGAATCGTTCTTTATTTCTTTTTGTTTTGTCGTTGACTACGTACAACATTGGTTCAGAATTAACAGTGCGTCTTATTTCAGCATTGAATACGAGCGTGGAAGAAGGTCAGGGTTCATTTAAACAAAAAAATGTGTTGACAATGCTCGAGAAGAATTTTATTTTCAATCGTAAATTCTACAATTCCGCTATTACTTTTTTCATTTGTTACTGATATTTCTTTCGAAACCCAATAAGAAACACTATTCACATAACAAATATTTTGCCTAACTTAGCATTCTGACTGGTTTTCCTGGCAATAGTTTCGCACATTCGTAGTTCAGATTTACAGATCCTCCGACCTCCTTGGGCATCTGCAAATCAGCCGGTAACGATACGCACAATCCTTCGAGGCATATCTACAACGAGCAAATTCAAGGAGCAATTCCGTTAATATTATTAGTTCCAATGGACTGCAACATTGAAATGGTGCCTTGAAAATTCAGACTTGATTCTCTGCTGGGTACTCGACTGGAGAGTCTGAATTGACTCAAGTTGATTCTATTTTGGTACAAAAATCGACTTGCTTCTGGAATTCAAAACTCAATAAAATGTTGAAGTCCTTTATTAAGGTCATCTATCAGTCTCGCGGTCGGTAACAAAGTAGATACACGTTTTTCTTGGACACGCTTGATATTTTGGGGAAAAGAAGAGTTACACGTTATTCTGTCATTAAAAGAGAACAACGTGTAACTCTTCTTTTTCTTTGAATGTCAAGCTTGTCCGAGAAAAACGTGTATCAACTTTTCAGTTATCAACCCCCCACTCCTGCAACTGCTAGATCGCCTTGATAGATAAAAATAGATCGATTAAAATTTATTTTTAATTCATATAAAAAATTATAATTTAAACGATAGATAAAAAAATCAATAGGTCAAGATAGCTTCAGATAAAAAATCAAATCAGGTCGGAAACATCGCCTATGGAATATTTACGTGACGGAATACCTTTTGGAATAATTTTATTCGAAATAAAAATTAGATGAAAAGCTTGTAATGCATAATACTTACTCGATTTTGTCCACAGTGTGTTCCATTAGCGGCCAGTCCGATATCAACTGGACGTTTGATTTTAGCGACTAGTTTACCATATCTAGCGCAAATAATATGAGCACAATCTAACTGATCGGTTTGACGCATGAGATTCTATAATTAGGAAACTCGAATTCAAAAAAATGTATTCACTCGCAAAAATGCTATGAAATTTCTTTTGACAAGCTATTACCGAGCACAATCCCGCATGTCCCGCTCCCCGACATTGCATGTCCAGACGATTGACAGCAGGTATTATCCCTTCATAAATCTAAGGAAAATGACGAAAAAGAGGATATTGTTTCCTAACAATGAAAATCGATGCAAAAATATTGATTCATCTTACCAGAATGTTGGAACATGTTACTATGGTCATACTCATCGAACATGCCATGAGAAGAACAGCGATACGAAACATTTTGTCCTGAAAAAAAAAAAAAAAAAAAAAAAAACAATTCAAAATGAAGATTTACTAGTTAAACTTATTTCTCAACGTTCTAATTAAAGATATCCAAAATGATTAAAGCGAACTCTCTTTCATAAATCTTATTTCTCAGAATTCTACTGATTTTTTTTCCGTTTTAGGAAAAAATCTTTTTTTTTAAGAACAACATTTTTTTGTTGTTTTAAAAAAATTATCTACTATACTATGACCAATATTTCAACTAAAAAAAACTCATACTTTGAAGTTTCGTGAACTAGGAACTTCCGTAAAATCGATAAACTGTGATGAAACAGAACCCCATTTGGTATATATAGGCAAGATCAAAACGGAATCTTATCTAGTACAGACTCATTGTCAATAGAAATTTACATACTTTATGTGTAAATTCAACATGTCGGGATCTAATTGAGCGTTATTAGATCAACTTTCACCAATAAGAGTATGGATGGGAACAAAAGCGTATTGATTGCAATTAGGACGCTTTAGACTGGTAATCAAGAACTTTATGTATAATAATCAAATGTACACGCCAAAAACACAAATGCGTGTTCACCAGTTTAATTTTGATTACATATCATTACATGTGCCATTGGATATTTCAAGTCAGCTATACGTTTGAACGTTTCACTTATTATTTAAGTCACAATGCTTAATGATATAATACCCATTTCGATAATTACTCCATTCGTTACGACCCCGAACTTCGCGAAAAATCAACCAAATCAAACTTTTACAAAACTTTATTTTTCCACCGTACAATTGAAAGAAATAAAGAAAAAAATGATTTACAACGCGTCTTCTCTATTTGCATACCCTTTGACGAGGAAAATCCATCGTTTGAAGATTCGGCCTTTTTTCTGATGAGAAAATTTATTCTGTTAACATTTACGAATGTCGTGTGCGGATCAGGATTCAAAAAAATTTTGCTGGTTATATGCAGGAATATCATGAAGATCCTGACAATCCCGACGGTTGTCTTTTTTCGAAACTTTTGTGACAGCACAGTTCAGCGTCTTCGTCATGGAGAACATAAAAAACGTATCATTTGACTGTTTTACCGAGAAATAAACGGTGAATGTGAAAAATTGAATATTGAATTCGTGTTCAATGACCTCAGAAACTTTAGGTTCTGGTGCTATTAGAAAAATTAGTTCCTAAAATTGGGGCAGGAAAGATTAAAGAATCAATTGTCCAAATGATAAATATTTTCATATATTCTGTCTGAATATGAATTTTGAATCGTACGAATTTCTAGTCCGCGTGAAGAGGGTTCGAGAATGTGAAAGATTCTAGGTCCACAAAGATTATGTTTCGTTTTTTTTTTTTACTTTGCCTTGAACGTCGTTCACATGATCTCAATTGGAACGAAAATGAAAGGTTTGAAAAATATTTGATCGCTCGTCATTTTTTTCGTCATTGACAACATAACCGTTGCGTTACGGTTAAGCATTTCATTAGACACCCCAAAATTTGACGTGTTTTGACATCAGTCGGAATGTCTTCGCAAAATCGTGAATAAATTAGAAAAACATTAGCGAAATTCCTTATGCCAACGATTGTCGGGCATCTTACAAGAGCCACTTTCCAGACAGAACTCTTGGTCATGAATCTCCTGGGTTTGGTGAGTCCCCGAGAGTCTGGTGAGTCAGTGTCGTACGTGAAGCTTCGAATCTTTATAATAGAGGCCATCAAAAGATACGAAGATATCTAAGTTCGTTTAGTGTACACTTAAAAAGTGCAGTATTATTAAAAACGAATTATCCGATGATCAGGTGAACAGTTTGAGGAAGTGGGAACTTGGTTGGACGAGCCAGGTTGATGCAATAAGATCGAGCAAACATCTTGGTGAATTCATAAAAATCAGTCAGTTTCATTTCACATTATGGTTAATTCGATTGCAATTGCAAAACAAATCAATTACATGCTATTATTATTATTTATTTATTTTTCAGTATTATCCTGGATCGTAATAACACGTATAATTATCCAACCAATATACACCATCACTTATCTAGCAAATTTTTACTCCATCCTGACATGGTGCCGTGGAAAAACACTTCTCCCATGGATGATTGTCAGTGCGTTTGATAATTTTCTCCTAGAATTTATCGCTTTCGTAATAACTCTCTCACTTTGGGCAGGACAATCGATATCTGGTACTTTATTTATCGAGTACGTGATCTTCAGAGCGATATCTCAAGGTGAGCACAACATTTTACATTCTTCCACACCGACGCACCATTGTTTGTATTGATGATATGCCTTTTATCCTTTATTATATAAAGGATAAAAGATATTATATACCTTTATAATTCTATGAATTCACTGACCTAACTTCAATTTCAACAATTACGAACAAAATCGTATGGAAAAAACATTCGAGAAGTAAGTCTATTCAATTCTCTGAACAATGCAAACTCGCAAAATTCTGTAGAATACTTTCGATTGAAGGCGTTGTTAATGATTTCAATGATACGTTAACGAAGGAGAGTTACCACAAGTCCAAAATCCATTTTTTTCGTATGTTTACGGGAATTTTTATAAAAATGATTTCTGTATCGTTTTAAAGATTCACTCACAAAAAAAAACAAATAATGTCAATCAAAGGTGATATTGATCAGTGCACATTAAAAATACATCGGTAGTTAATCCTGGAAAGAATTGAAAATTAATCATGTGGTTTAGTACCAGCCGTTTACTACTGGTGCATTATTGAGTTGTTCCGAGCTGAACTTGATGAGAATCTCCGTCGAAAATTGACGCACCAAAGCGCATTTCGAATTGCGGACGTAACTGAACACATTCGATTCGGTGGAGTCTCCTACAACAAAGATCATTCCGAAAAGTCACCAAGATTCGCGAGTCTTACAAACCTCGATGACTTCTCGTTGCATTCGTCATCGTTTAAATTCGATGACGATCAAGATTCTTTCAAACGTTCTAAGTCCCTCTTCACAGTTTTGTCGATTGATAGCCTAGAATCTGATGACCCTGATGAATATCGCATTCTACATATACTCGACGATGAATCTCTGACTCCCACAGAAAAAGCGATGAAAATATTGAACATCAATGACAGCGATATCGACGAAACGCGTATGCGATTAGGAAAATTCATTTTGTCTGGTCCATCAAAAGTAGAAAGGATAGAAAATAATGTCATCTTGCCTATTGAGCAAAGCATCGTGGATATAACGTCGACAAAGCTCAGTGGGAATGATTCGTCAATAACTTCAAAGCGTACGACACAAAATGAAGCAACAGATAACGTTGTGATGAACGAAAAAACCGTATCCGGAGTAGCAACAAGTGTTGGAAACATTGAAAAATCCACTGAATACGAAACCATGGTTAATGAAAGCGAAGACGATAAAACAGCGAGTAAAGTTCGTTTACAAGATAAAATTCGTAGCCAAAATGTTTTAAAAATTTCCTCACGAACTCCTCTATCAGGTTGCGTCTGCGGAGGAGCCGATGATGAATCTTTAAGACCCAATAACTCTGACTCAGATGGTGATGGCGTCGAATCTTCGGACGAAAGTCATGGATGTCGAGGCGACGATGACGACTGCAGTGGAGGCATGACTGAGATGAAACAATCGTCGAACGAGTCCGAGCAAACACAGATTGAAGAAACTAAGCCTTCGACCTTCGTCATGAATAATCTGGATCCGTCAGATTTGACTGATGACACTCCACCGGTTCTAGAATGTTCTGATCACCTGGAACCTGTTCCAAAAATGCGTATCAGCCAACAGTTGCCCTTGAGATCGATGCCCTTCCATAATTTTCTTGCGGGAGAGAAGAGAGGAGTCACTGATAATTTGGAGTATTCAGAGGATATGGCGAACTATCAACTTTTCAGAGTCGACGATATCACCGTAGACGTGAGTGAACGGCACGGAAATCCCCAAAATATTCCAGATCTCGATGAGATCATCAATGAGCCACCTGCTCGGGCAACATTGAACGACATTAGAAGAACTGGGAGAGGCGACAAGCAATCCATCGACAAAGATTGTCCTACCGGTTCTGCGGGTATGCCGATATCTATGCAAACGAACATCAGTAATTCATGGGAAAATTCTCTGACATATGAAGCGGACACGCCAGATGTTGTAATCGATCGAGAATCCTATAGACTGCCAATCACCCATTTTTCCCATTTGAATATTCCTGATCGCCTGTCAAATACGGGCAAAATATTCTGTAGATTGTCGAGACCCAAAAAGAAGTTGGAAAAAATCAATGATCCCGAATCTCGAGAGATGAAAGCTCTGAGAGTATACAACAAATTGACTCTGCTGGAAGACAGGCGTGAAATAGAAGCTAAAAAAAAGAAATCTTCATTTTCAAATTGGATAGGTGTTCAAGATCTGATTTACACGTCCGACCCAACAAACCACCCAATGACAGAATTGCGTGGATTTGGAAAATCATTGACCGATGATAGAAAAGAATACAGAGCGAGACGAAAGAAAATGGATCACGTGCGAAAAAGTCAGAATCGCTCTGGACCTAATGAAAACAACTTGAAATTGAGTGCCTTCCATGTACAAATTGATGCTCTAAAGGCCTCGATTTCTTCAGGATTTTCGGACGATAAAAAAACTCGTAATAGGTCCCAAAATAGAAACAAAAACTCTGATAACACAACAGCCCGACCTCATGAGGATGCCAGGAAACAATTATCAAAATACAGCAAACCAATGAAGTTCCAGGAAGAGAAAAATGTTTCTTACCAAGATCATGAAATCGTAGAAGTTCAAAAAGACGAGAACGGTACTGACAAGATTTCATCATCAATAACACATCGTAGAAGCCTGAAAAATATCTTCCCAAAAACCGTTTCAACATCGGGCAATGATCCGGAGATTCAAAATAATGGCACGACAGAAATGCTTTGTCCGACAGTTACGAACGAAGAATTACGGGATAGACAAAGACTTTCCTCTTTGCGTGAAGCAATAATGAGCATCGATTGGAGCTTCAACGGTCAGGACTCTAATGAAACGAATTTTGTACCACCTTATGAAAGACTTGATTGGCGCCATGAAAACTTCCTGTGGGATATTTTGGATGAAACTAATACGATAACACTCCTTCAAAGTGCTTTTTCTTCGAATACTGAAAATACATCTCGTGGATTTTATCTTGGACCGGGCTCAACGGAACTATATTATGTTTCAAACTGTTTGGATGGGGTCGTCGAAGAGATCATGAAAACTGCGCAATTGAGAGTTGGGCATGATGCTTTTACAATTCCGTCAACATCGGAGATTGATTATGGAGACTCTTACCTCCAAGAATTCATAATTACAGGCATCGAGACTAGTCAAGATATCTTTGAAGATACTCTGACTGATTCTGACTCTGGAACTTTTGAAACTTCACCTCAAAACGAAACGGCCAGTATTACTGTGACGCAACCAGAAGACTTGAATTGGAACAGTTATTCTACAAAAAGCTTCAAGGGCCAAGCGGATGATGGGATCAAGAAAAAATTAATAGCAGTGAAAGATATTCTTGAAGAAGAAGAAGAAGGAGAAAAAGAAAATATTGAATGGAAATATCTGCAAGAATGGGCATCAAAAAGTAAAGAAATAAAGAGCCTTACAGATATTTTAGGTCATCAAGAGCTGTCTCATCTAGAATATTGGACACGGGAGTTGAAGAAACTCGCATCGAACAATCACAGATCCGACAGTTCCGAATTCACAAGACACATCCAGCATTTAACAGCATTGCCAGGTTTTTGCGTGGTTCAAAAGGTCATGGATTTTTTTCGCGATTTTGTTGCAGTCTCCCGATCGACTATGACATCCACCGTTTTGCTAAGTATAAATGAGAATGAAGCATCGATTTCTTCGAGTACTAACGATGTGACAAGCCAATTGAATGTACCGTTAGTCATCGAAACTTTAAATGATTGTCCAAATCAGCAGTCTGTAAATGATCATACGGACTATTCTGCACAATTTTATTTTGGTACACCGGATGATCGCCATTTTCTCGCGAATGAAATATTGCCCTCAACGTCAAAAGGGGAAGATCATGGATTAAAATTAGATACTAACGAGGAATTAGAACGTTGGCAACTTATCAAAACACGAATAATTCCTGAAGATATTCAGGCATACCCGTTGATCAATGAATCGACCAGTGGTGCCAAAGGTGGAAATGATTTTCGTGATCTTTTTACAACTTCATACATTATGGAAAGTTCGTCCCAACTTCGAAACAGCGATGCTAAGCTGCCAAACACTGAACATCCTTTCCAAACGGATCCATCGATTGACAGCTACGATAGTTTATATGTAGCCGCAGGCAATTCCAAATGCTCTAATAACACTGTTTCAATCGGTTGTCATAGTTCAATGGAGGAGTTCTCACTCGATCCGACAAACGGAACAGAATCCCGTCGTCAAACTCTCGAAGGCACTAACCATGCGGGAATTAATCATTAATCGTGATAAACTACAAAACTTTATGTATCGTCTCATCGGTAATATTAGTGACTGCAAAAATACGTAACGATGTTGTGTCCATAAACAAAAGAAAAACCTCAGAATGATTTTAAACCAACTATTTATGATGGAGAATGTAACAGACTTTAAAATGACGAAAAAAAATCCTGCCTCCACAACATTCACTAAATGACGTTATTGTAATCAAATTTAGACTGTCACCAAAGACTCTTGTTATCAACAATCGTAAATATATAATTATATGCTGCTTTTTAAATAATAATTACACATTGTTAATTAAGAAATACTGGAACTTAAGAAGAAATAGAACGAATTTAGATGCCAACGTATAGCGACATTTCCACCATTTTGCAGTTTTTTTTAACAGAAAATTTGTTCTATAATGTAACTCAAAGCTAAAGGAATAAACAACAATCATTTTCTTCGATAACAACATTATTTTATTTACAGGAGAAAATGAATAAAACCCTCGTTTTCACCAGGTTAAAGTGTGCAACTTCCTGGATTAAAAGACAGCAGAGTGTAAAAGTATTCTCCACAATATAAAACATAGAGGAAAAAGAATATACACACATACTCGTACATGCTTAATAGTATTGTAATAAGCACTTGGTACTATATTTATCGTAAGTACTATACTCGGAACTTTCTTTGCCAGGTTTCTCAGGGATCTAAGTTGGTCGCAAAACACGACGATATACGACGTATAGTTGCACGGTATACTTTCATTTACTTTCGCAATCGTTCGTCTTCAAACTGACGATAAATTTCTTGCATCTCGTTCTCGCAGGCTGCATACATAACGTGCTTAGTGCATACTTCACATATTGCAAATATAGGTAGTTCGTACTTTCACATTTTCAACAAGTCTCATCGTAGCCTTGCTCAGACTCGGGTACCACATAATTTGGATCGCAAACGGTGTCTTTAACTGCATCCTTGACACTGGCTCGAAAAATGCGAAAATTTACGATGTAGGGATCCCAAGGTCCATAAAGATACATTGGTAGGCGGTTCGATATGGTCCAGAAGCTTTGATCTTCCTCGAGGTCGACCCGAAGGTCATTTGGAAATACGAGTGAGACGTTACTAGTTCCAACCACACCAAGATTCTGAGGTATGTATTCTTTCCTGGTATCCCAGCACCATACGGAGTCACGAGTCACCATATTGAAGAACATAACTCCATTGCGATCAATCGCCGAGCCCGAAGAGTGTCCAAAGTCTTTTGCTCGTGGTCGGCCAATCGGAACGAAACTCTCGGGACTGCTGTCAGCAGTGTCTTTGTCACGGAAGACCGTTGTAGAGACTGCGAATTCACGGAAACTCGACATTGGATGAAAGAAAAGTGTTCTGTCATTGTTGATGTCAAGAGGACTCAGAGAAATGCCAAAAATTCCGTCCATCCACTGGAAATTGATACCGTGAAGCTCGTATCTCGAAGATAGTGGATCAGGCAAAAAGAAATGATGCTGAATTCTGTACGAAGTATCCTTTGCATGATCGTAAACGATCAACGCGAAACGCCAAACGTCGGACAGATAAGCCACTGCTGATTCACAATCGTTGTTACGAATATCAACGACTAAATTAGACCACAAGGAATCCTGTTTAACCTGATCCTCCGGTATTTGGTAACGTCTTAGTAATCTGTCCGTACGGAGATCAAAAATGTATATCGATGGTGGACAAGCCTGAGATGCTGTGTTTGTGAGATTCACCGTTCCGGAATCCAGTACCCACAGGCGATCACACTCGTCTACTTGGATCCTAAATACGGAGGTCAGGCCACCGCAACTTCCTAAAAATAATACCAGTTCAATTTTCAAATCATCACCTGTCTCCGAAGCTTTGTGACGCAAGAAAATGACTTTCAGTTTTCACCCCCACCACGGCGAATCGTTTTATTCAGAGATAATATAGGCGAGGGCAGGCCTCGAACCAGCAGACGACAGACAGAGCTGTCAAATTTATTTGCCCTGAGACTCTACCGAGTCTTTCGATAATGGATTACAAAAAGGCAGATTTGTGCCCTTTATTGAATTCTGACCATTTCCGCCCTAAACACTTCTACATTCATGTGCTCTCTGCATTCTTAGAGGGTTCCACTGAAGTTCTTAGATATTTAGGAATGTATCGACAATCGATTTTTGTCATATCACTCATGACATTGAAATTTCCATCATTCGGAGATGGAAAAATTTATTTTGTACATTTATCAATTTTCCAATTTGCTAACGTAATGACATTCTTTTTTATTGAAATTTTCGTAGCAAAAACTGCAAGTCGATAGCAAGCACTAATTTTGGGAACTGTTGCTTCATGCAAACGATCCGAATTTTAATATTTTATCATTATAATTCAGTCCGATTTTTGGTCCATCAGTAATAATTTGAAATAAATTTCACCGGCGATATTTCATTTGAAAAAAAAAACTCTAGAATATAAACGGCTCATTAACTCTTGCCGAGTTGAACAAACTCACCTTCGTAATGCCATCCCCAGCTCGGATAAGGTCGTAGCTTCGGACTCTTGGTCTTCGAGTATCTCGGCACAGTCGCTAACGTAGCAGGGATTCCATTCTTCCACTTTGGCAGAGTAACGAAGACTTTATCCTTCCACACACCTAACCCAAGTGGCAGATTGTTCTCGGGGACGAATTTACCCTCGAAAATCGCTCTGTCACGAGCTGCCTCGCTCTCGAACTCAAAATCTACAGTTTTCCAAGCATATACCTGGAAATCGATATTTGCAATGAGATACTTCGATAAGTATGATTAACTTGCTTCATAATTATCGAGCACTAACGAGCTGCATAGCTGGACCAGGATAATCATCCTTCGTTTCAAAGTTCATGTCTATGGGTGGCTCGTACATTTTGCTAGGTACTCGAAACCCATCTTGGCCAAAGTTCGTTTGGACAACATTTGATCCTCCAGGGTCTCGAAAATGTCCCGCCCCTTCTATCGATCCCGTTGAATCCAAAATATCGGAGTCTGGTGAATTCAATGGGGGCTAGAAATAAACACGGAATTTGGGTTGACAAACATATGGATGCGGCTAAGGTCTCTGTTTTCTTATAACAAAGAAGAATTCAATCGTTTAGCTATGTGTATAATTTACGAGGAAACTTATTTCTCATAGATTTTGTAAAAATCGTAAATTTATAACACCATTCCAGAATGACAGTGGCACAATAATGACTAGCCTAGTATAATGAGAATGAATGATTTTTTTGTATAAATTCATACCATGTTATAAACAGATGATTCAGTTCCACCATTCGTGATTTGAGACGATGGAGGTAAAGGGGCTTCTAATTCTTGCGAAATTTGATTAATACCCTCGTTGTTGTTGGTTGACTGAGCAGCAAATTGTTGAAGGCCCAGTAGCGTCATTGACACCAGCCATGGCATCACATTCATCATACCTATGCTAACGAACAAAAACCATTAGTTTTATGTTAATATGATAAAGGGCAATTGAAATGCCACCAAATATCTGTTTCAATCCATCCATCCATGGTGAAAGCTCGTGATTTTGCATTTTCTCTTATTAAATGCTTTTGGCAACGGATAATACTGTGGAGCAAATATTTTGGTTGAGCTTTTACAGGCGCTAATGAGCATAACTTCAACTACATACAAAGGTATACGTATGGTTTTATAACGCGATTAATCATTTATGGCGAAAGCGTTTGCTGCGGAGAATTTAATTAAACGTCTCAATATTATGCAATTAAAAACTTAACACTGTTATCATATGCACCATTGTGTCCGATAATCGCAGGCGTTTATATTCAGTAATGAGCAAGGCTAGCCTCATTTTAATTGAATTGCATAAGTGGATAGGTACCATGGTCATATCAAAGATTCTTATAAAATCATTTATATGTATTTCGATGAGAGAATTCATATCGTATACAAATAATCGACAGTTATAGACCGCGATACCTCCAGTCGTATTCAATAATAAATGTAGTCATTGGTTACGCACTGCGCTCGACGTATAAATCTTATATAATGATCCACGTATCCGGAAAGTTTGATTATTCTAAGCTCGTTGAAAAGCTCTATTACATAAAGTGTATTTACAATTAATTCAGTTTATTATTGTATTTTTAGAGAGTCTTCTGAAGAATTGAATGGATGCTGACGATGATATTTTTTAATTTTTATAATACTCTTCAAAGGTTGAGCTAAAGACACTCGCACTTTTTTCTTCCTTGTGAAAATCCCGTTTTTATTTTTGGGTTCAGTTCCATTGGAACTTTCTTCACAAAACAAATGACAATATTTTTTTCTAAAATCTTGGCACCCTATTCGAACATAATTGAAATTTAAAAAAAAAATAAACAAATTAATCAAATACTTGAACAAAGTGCGGCTGAAACTTCACTTGGTTGAATAAAATATCACAAAATTAATTAAAAAAATGTTGACACACGAAATTTGTCCGTGGGAAAATAATTCGCAGGAGTGCTACGATGAGCGCGTACAGGTGAACGTGATCGTTCGACACACGAGTATAGGACTGGAAGGAACGTCCATGATCTCAGATTATCCGGGTCGTACGTGGACTCCCAAGGTACGAAGGAAAGAATATTCCGTCGTATATACAAATCCCCTTCTCTAGAGATGAGTCCAAAGCACCTTGTTTATACCTGTCTCCTTTCCTCTTAATCGTCATTTAATTCTCCGTCGCACTCGCCCAGTCTTTCACTCGAGAAAGATTGCCTCATTGGTACCCATTACCATTCACACTTTACATGGGCAGGTCACTGCCTTTAGTTTCGTGGGAATCGAACAATGCTCGTGGGGATATCACGAAGAATCACGCGGAAGAAGACAACACTTGCACTCTCTTTTTCCCTTCTTTCATCTTTTTAAAAATGCTTTACAAGTACTTTCTCAACTGCAAATAATATGACAATCAAATGTTCATATTCAAACATTTTTTAACGACAAAAAAAGAATGCGAAAAGATGTGATGTAAGGGGAATCCTACAAATATTATAATTTCGGAATCCAGATAATTGCCAGCCAAATATTAAACTTTTTTTCCAACCAATTTACGTCAAAACATTTCATTTTGTTTTTTTAACAACCGGTTAATGAGATTCTTCACATTAAATTATTATATTCACAATAAACAGGGTCTCGCATTTTCGACAATCCACGCAAATATGTTCGAAATTTGACAATTTCTGAATAAGGATTCGAAACAAGATTGCTTACACTTGAAGGAAACATCTGATGGACACTTCGAAATTAATTACACAATTGACCTCGCAAGTTTACTTTTTCGGAAATTGTCGAACTCCGAAGATATCTGCGAGGATCGTCTCAAATGCGACACCCTGTATTTTTCGCCCATAAATTTATTCATTATTCAATTCTTTATATATACATAGCACTGCTTTTTGCCGATAGCGGAAAACGCGCGGTCGCCGTGTGACTCTGGTGATCTCCCAAGTTAAGCAACATCGGTTGCGATCGATACTCGATTGGGTAACCGTTTAAACCATTAACCAGCTCACGCATAGATCGATCAGAGGCAGACAATTTTTTTAAGTCTTTCTCATGATGCTAACCAACTGAAACTCAGTTAAAATATAACTGAATTATATCGACATAAAATATCGACAAGGGTTTATCGCAGTTTCCCTCGGCCCTTGCGCAAATTCCAAACAGTAGTGAATTAGAGAAGAGTGACTGCGGACAACACTCTTGGGAAGTCTCATAGAAATTTGGGAATTAGTGAAGCAGGGGAAAGTGGCATTAAAATAAAAAAAAGAAAGCCTTGTAAAAACCATAAAACTGGGTAAAAGCAGGATTTAAGAAAATGAAGTAATACGGTTTCTTCGTCATATTTGTGATGAAAATGAAGACAATTTCGATGAAAAAATAGCAGTGATTCTTTTCGTTTGCGTCGTATCTCAAACACTCGATTCGAATAACCAAGGACTCAAAGTTCAAGGTTTTATTAATTGAATCAAGGTTTTATTAATTGAATAAATTAATAGTTTATAGCCACTATTATTAAAAGTTAAATTGTTGCAATTCTTTATTCAAACTTAATTATCCGAAATGTAAAAAGAATCTAACGTATAAAATCATTAATTATAAATAATATGCTCGCGTGACTGAACTCTGAATTAACAGCAACGCAAAGCAAGGTCATTCACCGAGTCGATTAATAAACGTATATGCCTAAAAGAATCTCATGAAAGTTCGTTCCAGACAATTTTCTTAGCTCGCCATTTGGTTAATGAACATTATTTACAATGTAAGAAAATATTTTACATCTTAACGATAAATAAATAAAATTTAGAAAAAAACAGAGGAATACGTTAATTTACATGTTAATTCAGGAAATCCTAAAGTTTATACCAAAACATAAAACAAAGATTGGTAAAAGTATTGTAAGGAAGTTGTTTAGGATTTGAACATTATCGTTATTGTGATAAGACAAGGAAATACTTTTAATAGACCATATATTTCATTTAAGAACACGAATGTCTATCACTGTTATCGAGTTTTATAAAAATGAAAGTCTTGAGAAATAATTTTTTAAAGTGATTGTACTTTTGATACAACCTTAAACTCTTCAGGAAGACAAACTCGCAAGTTCGAAAGCATAGTGCACGTCAGTCTCGTTACCAGACAGGAGATAATTTAATATGATGGATATCCTCAAACATATAAATCTGTTCATATTAAAATAGCTACGAGAGCTCAAAATTGGAACGAAATAA